>PISX010000287.1:0-55725 GCA_004024625.1 Mellivora capensis
GTCTGTGACCATAGCGTCATTTGGTGTTCGAAGTTTTCTATAGAAACTTCCTGGAAGCAAGCACTCACAAAGGAGAGGCACAAACAGCCTCATCATCCTCACTTTGAATCCTAACCTCTCTCCATCATCTCTTCTTAGAGATCTTTGGATTCAATTGAAATGGGATTTAATAATATCAGTGATACCTGATTGGAAGCTATCCTGACCTGATGCTTCTGGAAGGGAGTAGAAAGAAAAGTTTAACTAGGGTACATGCAAGAACACTAAATAGGTGTACAGTGCCATGTTTCTGGAAGGAACACTAAAATTTTTAAGTGTCAAGTCACTCTAATTTATTGATTGCTCTGTTATAATTCCAATCCAAAGTTTAATAACTTGTTCCTTGAAACTTGACAAAACAATTCTAAATGTTGTCTGGAAGAACAGAGGAACAGAATAATCAAGTAGAATTTTATAAAACAGAAATATTAAGGATATTGGCACAAACAGATATCAAAATAGATTCTAAAACCACAATAATTAAAATAGAGTGGTATTGAACCCAGGCATGAGTAGGTAGAAAGAACATATAGGAATTTAATTCATGTAGGAGGGGGATTTCAAATCTCTAAGGAAATGATGAAGAGACAATGATAAAATTCCAAGAATAAATTGATTAATCACAACTTCACATGACATCCCAAAATAAACTTCACGTGGACTAAATATGTTAAAGTACATATGCAAAAGAACCAGAAGTAGATACAGGTACCTGTGTACCTACTTTCATGTTGGGAAAATCTTTTAAATGGTATTTTACCAAAAAGTAACATATTGATAGAATTAACCACAAATAAATGAGAGTCTTCTGCCACAAGCAAAACTTAAGAACAAATGACAAACTAAGAACAAAAAATATTTGCAACAAATGTAACAAAGAGTTAATGTTCTTAATGCTCTGAAATGTCAATGTGGACAAAAGACATGATTAGGAAATTCACAAAGAAAGTACTAACGGCAAAAATATGAAAAATGTTTAACTTTGCAAGCTGTCAAAGATGTGCAAACTGAAACAATAGTGAAACACAATTTTTCAGCTATTACACTGACAGTTGAAAAAAAAGAAATAAGATTGTCTAGAGCTTGGGGAAATGGGCACCCAAAGATTGCTGGAAGGAGTTGCAAGTGATACAAGCTTTCCAGAGGGTGACTTGGCCAAATTCTTTAAAATGTGCACAGCCCCTGTACACTGTAATCTCTCGTCTAAGAATTTACCCTTAGAAAATAATCATAAATAAACTGCAGAAATTTATTTAAAAGATGTTCCCTGGAAGGTTGTTTATAATCGCAAAAAATTAAAAACAAAATAAATGCCTGACAATATGGAACCGGTTAAATAAATTACGGTGCTGTATAATCCACAGCCATAAAAAAATCAAACTGAGAAAAGGTTCACAATATATAGTTAAATGTGCGTGGGGCGGGGGCGGGGGGCTGGAGGGAGGTGCAAGACAACCTGTACAGCACAGTCTTTTTGTTTTTTTTAAATGTATGTATGCAAATGTATGCATAGAAACAGACTTTAAGAGGATAACCACAAAGTTATCAGTGATTATCTCTGGGTGGCAAGAGTATTGGTGATTTTCATTATTTTCCAAATATTCTGCAATAAAAATGTATGACTTTTGTAACACGCTTCTTAAAAACATTAGCTTTTATTTAAATTCTGCATGGAAGTCAAGTCTCAACAAATGGCCATGAGGAGCCTTTGTTGGGGAAGTTCTTACAGCCAGAAACTAGGGGAGTATTGGGGAAAACAGTCCTGTCTGATGTCACTGGGAAAGGAGGGCATAAGCCAGCTTCCAGGCTCCACTGTCCCGGAATCAAGAGCCCCATCACAGCCCCTGCTTCCGAAACTTCCTCTTTGATGACCTTTACAATGGGAAACTCATGTAGACTGAAAATAATAAAAACTATTATTATTATTATGAATTTGATGATATACCCATAGGTGACAATGAACATTTATGAAGCACTCAGTATTTTCCAGACACTGAGCTCATTGCTTTACTGATATTATCTCATTTAATCCCACAACAATCCTGTGGCAAAGGGATTATTGTCTGCAATTTATAGACGAGAGCTGAGACAGGGATGAAATTCACTCACAGTCATGCAGCTGCCCCAGGCTGCCAGGGGAAATGACCCATTCCCCTGAGCCCGTGTGTAATTCCCAGAGCCCCTTGCCCCTTTCTAGCGATGAGGAGGACCAAAGAGCATTTTTCCAAACCCCGGGTCCTCATCCCCACATCACCACCCAGGCCTCCATTTCCTTTGTGAGTCAGCCTTGTATTATGTTGCCTGACTCCAGTGTGAAAGATTTGTGGCAATTGCATGATGTACGAGGTGCCATTTGTAAAAATATTATTTAGTGTAAAACATGATGTTTTTTCTGCTGATTTACAAGTTGGATTTATAAATCTGCACTTCTCATGATCTGAGTTATATATCTTGCCGCTGATTTATAAAACTTGCCTGTAAATCTTCCCAGCAAAGTTTTGATTCAGAAATCATTATTTTAAGAATTAGATTTAGTTAAAACATGCAACTGCTTTATAGGGGAGGCAATGGATTTACATAACTCGGATTGGGTCCTATAGCAGCTTTACAAGTCGTGCCCAGGAATTCCTAAAGAAAATGTTCTGATTTAAGGGCATTTTCTTCACACGTTAGCTACAACTGAATGATTTACACAGCCAAAGCCATACAATAATGATCTATTTTATAAAATCCCACTTTTCTCTAACTCCGGGCCATGATTTATATCCCCTGATTGGGTTTTTTATAATTCGACCTCAGTCACACTCTCCTCCGTCCCAGAGTTGATGGTCGGGAAAAGACCCAGGAGTCAGGGATGGTCAGAAGACAGCAACCCTGCCCCCCTTCTTTGTGACCTTTCTCCCTTATGCCAAGGAAACCAAAATATAGGACCTCAACCCCCTGAGCTAAAGGCAGGTAAGCTCAGGGGAAGGTCTGTAGGCATGGCCTGGATGGTAATCTGTTGTAAGTTCCCTCTGTCTCTGTGAGCTCAAATTAAAGAGGAGGGTTCATCTCAGGCAGAAGAAATGGCCAATCCAGGGGACTGACAACAGGTATGATGAAAAATTGCTGGCTGAATAAATCAATGAACAAGTAAACATTTTTTTTTTTAAATTTTTAAGCAGAGCCCAAAAGGCATTCAACAGATAGAAAAAAAAAAAATGGCAGCATACATGAATGAGGAGGGAGGGGAACTTGTGGAGACTTGAAAGAGATGCTTATCCCATCTGAATGGAACAGTCATGGTTTAGCTCCACCTGGTTGTGAGGATGTGGGAATGCCTGCCTAGGTCTGGCTTTTCAAGAGAATCTTGAAATTCGGATTTTAATTTTGACAAAGAGAGAGAGAGAGAGAGAGAGAGAGAGCGCACAAGCAGGGGGAGTGACTGGCAGAGGGAGAGGAAGAAGCAGGTCCCCGTGGAGCAGGGAGCCCAATGTAAGGTCTAATCCCAGGATCTGGGGATCATGACCTGAGCTGAAGGCAGACGCTTAACCAACTGGGCCACCCACACCCAGGTGTCCAAAATTCAGATTTTTATGTTAAATGCCCCAGTATAAAAAAATGGATTTTATTCAGGTCTAATTTATAATAGTAAAATGGGCACAGGTTATGTGTAGAAGTCAATGATGTCTGACCAAATTATATGCCCAACCAGCAACCTAATCAAGTTAGAGAACATTTCTGTCTCCCTAGAAAGTTCTTTCCTGCCCCTTGAGGTCAGTCTCCTCAGCCCCACCACAGCCCCAGTTCAACATTGGGTTGCTTTCTATCCCCACAGATAAATGTTGCCTATTTTGGAATTTAAAATAAATGGAATCATACAGAAATTTTTTTTCCTGCCTAGCCTCTTCCACTCAACATAATGTCAGTAAAATCCATCTGTGCTCTTGTGAGTAGTAATACTCACAAAATACTCACAAAAATAAAAAAATAATTTTATTTGTTTCTTTTTATGACTGAATAGTATTCCCTTGTATATGTGTGTCATAATTATTTATCCATTCTCATTTGGATTCGTTCCAGATCCAAGGTATTACAAATACATCTGCTATGAACATTTCTGGACAAGTCTTTTGAGGAACATGTATTTTCATTTCTCTTGGGTAAAAAACTAGGAATGGAATTGCTGATTTGGCAGGGGTGTGCTTAATTTTGAAAGAAGCTGCCAAACTGTCTTCAAAAATGATTGCACCATTTATATTTCTCATTCCATTCCACTGGCCCAGCAATAGGAGAGTTCCAGCTGTTCGACACTCTTACCAATGCTTGTTACTATTAGTCTTTTTAATTTTAGTCATTAGCCATGTTACTCATAATTTTAGTCATTTCAAGATCCTCTTGGGAGTGGTATCTCCTATTAATTTTCATTTTCCTAATAACGAATGGTGTCTAGCGACATTTCATATACTCATTGGCCATCTGTATATCTTCTTTTGTGAGCTGTTTGTTCAAACATTTTTTCTCTTATTTATTGGTTGTTTGCTTTCCTATTACTGAGTTGAAAGAGAGGTTTATCTAATCTGGATACAAGTCTTTCTCAGATATATGTGTTGCAAATAATATTTCCCAGTCTGTGGCTTGATATTTCCTTTCCTTGTCAATGTCTTTTAAAAGCAAATAATTTTAATTTCAATGAAGTACAATCTGTCATCTTTCTTTAACTAAGGCATTCTGTACCCTTAGAAATATTTATCTGCCTCTAAGTGGCAAATTGTTCTCCTATGTTGTCTTCTATAAGTTTCATAGTTTTAAGCTTCATGCTCAAACCTATGACCCATTTCAATATATTTCTTGAGAACAAAGTGTGGAAAGAATTGTGTCCCATACAAATACCTAGTTTCTGTAGCATCCCAGAAATCTGCTAGTGTACGTCCTCCAAGACCGTTCCTTTAAAAAATTGTTTTACGCCTCAATGAAGTAGGGACAGATGGAACATATATCAGTAGCACAAGGACCATATAAAAAAGACCCACAGCTGATCTCATTCTCAATGGGGGGAAATAGAGTGTTTCCTCTATGGTCAGGAACAGGACAGGGATGTCCACAAAAGATCCCGAATAGCCAAAGCAATTCTGAAAAAGAAAAGCAAAGCTAGAGGCACCAAGATTCTGGACTTCAAGCTCTGTTGCAAAGCTGTAGTCATCAAGAGAGTATGATACTGGTACAAAACAGACACATAGATCAATGCAACAGCATAGAAAACCCAGAAATGGACCCACAACTATATGGTCAACTAATCTTTGACAACACAGGAAAGAATATCCAATGGAAAAAGTCTCTTCAACAAATGGCAACAAAACTAAAAGGTAGCCTACAGAATGGGAGAGGATATTCACAAATGGCATATCTGATAAAGGGTTAGTATCCGAAATCTATAAGGAACTTATCAAACTCAACATCCCAAAGATAAATAACCCAGTTAAGAAATGGACAGAAGACATGAATAAGCATTTTCCCAAAGAAGACATCCAGATGGCTAACAGACACATGAAAACATGCCCAACAGCCTCATGATCAGGGAAAACAAATCAAAACAAAGATGAGATACCATCTCACACCTGTCTGACTCCCTAAAATTAACAACACAGGAAACAATAGATGTTGGTGAGGATGCGGAGAAAGGGGAGCACTTTTACACAGTTATTGAGAATGCAAACTGGTACGGCCACTCTGAAAAACAGTATGGAGGTTCCTCAAAAAGTTAAAAAAAGAACTACTCCATGACCCAGCAATTGTACTATTTGGTATTTACCCAAAGGATACAAAAAATACAGATTTAACGGGACATATGTACCCCAAAGTTTATAACAGCATTATCAACAATAACTAAACTATCAAAAGAGCCCAAATGTCCTTCAACTAATGAATGGATAAAGAAGATTATATATATACATACATATATATATATATATATATATATATATATATATATATATATATATTTGACAGAGAGAGAGAGAGAGAAAGCAATCACAAGTAGGCAGAAGCAGGCAGAGAGAGAGAGGAAGCAGGCTCCCTGCAGCAGGGAGCCTGATGTGGGTCAGGCTCCCTGCTGTATCCTGGGATCCCTGGACCCTGGGATCATGACCTGAGCCAAAGGCAGAGGCTTAACCCACTGAACCACCCAGGGGTCCCAACCCCATTTGTATTTCTGATCTTGGTACTTTGGCTTCTTTCTTTCTTCATCAATTACTCCTGGTAAAGTTTATCAATTTTATTAACCTTTTCAAAGAAGCAACTTTTGGCTTTGTCAGTTTTCTCAATGTGTTTATTTCCTGTTCATCGATGTCTGGTCTTATATTTATTAATTCTTTTCTTCTACTGCATTGGGCTTATTTCACTTTCCTTTTCTATATTTCTAAAATGGAAACAAATAATTTATGTTAAGCCTTTTTCTTTTCTGATATAGACACTTAAAGGTATAAATTTTATTCTAAGTATTGCTTTAGCTGCATCTTACAAAATTTTTAAGTGTTGTATTTTCATCCTCATTACATTCAAAATATTTTATTGATATGAATTATCAATATAAATTATTTAGAAAATTGTTAACTTATTTCAAAATACTTGGAGATTTTTGGGGCGCCTGGGTGGCTCAGTGGGTTAAGCCTCTGCCTTCAGCTCAGGTCATGATCTCAGGGTCCTGGGATCGAGCCCCACATCGGGCTCTCTGCTCAGCAGGGAGCCTGCTTCCCCCTCTCTCTCTGCCTGCTTCTCTGCCTACTTGTGATCTCTGTCTCTCTCTGTCAAATAAATAAATAAAAATATTTTTTAAATGTATTTGGAGATTTTCTGGATATTACATTTTTATTGATTTCTAATTTAATCCCATGATATTTCAGAAAGTGACTCTAAGACTGCAGTATTTTAAAATTTTGTTGACTCTTATTTTATGACTTAGAATATGAACTATCTTAGTGACTATTCTATGTGTATTTGAAAAAACTATGTATTCTCCAGGTGCTCTGGTATATTTCTATAAATGTCAATTATATGAAGTTTGCTGATATTGTTGTTTAGATCTTCTATATCTTTATCAACAATTTGTTTATTTCTGTCAATTACTGAGAAAGGAATGTCAAATTTCCCTATGATTGTGGATTTGTCTATTGCCTCCTTTATTTCTGTCCATTTTTTTCTTTATGAATTTTGTTGCCTGTGATTTAGGGCATAATACCTAAGATTATCCTATCTTCCTAGTAAATTATTCCTTTAATTATTATATAATGTTTTTCTTTATCTCTTATAATATTCTTTGTCTTGACAGCTAACTGTCTGGTACACACAAAATATGCCAGCTTTCTTATGTTTATTGTTTTCATGGCATGTTTTTTTCCATCTTCAATCTATCTTGTTCTTTATATTTAAGATGTATCTATACTGAAGGCATATAATTGATTCTTGCTTTTTTTTGTCCAGTCAAATTCTCTTTCTTTTAATTGAGGTGCTTAGTACATTCACACTTGATGTAATTATTTTCCAGTTGAGGGTTAAGTCTTCCATATTACCATTTGATTTCCATTTATCCAGTCTTCTCTCTCTCTCTCTCTCTCTCTCTCTCTCATTGCTCATGTCTTGCATTCTTTTAGGCTTACTACATTAGGACTCCTACATTAGGATTTTATTTTCTCTATTGGGTTTTCATTTAGACCTTTTATTTTTTGGCGGTTGTCATAGAGCTGATAAGATGCATCTATAAATTATTGGTATTTATTTAAAGTCAAATTTTATAACTCTTTGTATTTCACACTTCACATCTGACACTTCACACTCCTTATATTATAAGAAAATAACCTCACAATAGTATAACCTCATCTATTCATGCATATCCTTTCCGCAATTGTCTTTTATTTCCCCTTATATGTTAAATGCAACTCTATAATGTTATTATTTTTGTTTTAAGCAATTTTATTTTAAGTAAATGTAAATTATAGAAAGAACAAAAAATATAGACTTTATTTTGCAGATTCATTTCCAACTCTGGCGCCATTTATTCTTTACATGCAGATTTAAATTTCCATTTTGTAACATCCCTTTCAGCTTGAATAACATTTTAAAGCATTTTGTGCAGTATAGATATTCTTTTTTATTTTCCTTCAACTTTAGTTTGGTGTTATGAATGCATTAATTTTAAAGGTGGCCCATGACAAAATTAATTCAACAATTTTTTTTAAATACCCACACCATACCAGATTCTAAGTTGGCACTGAAAATATCAGGATGAAAAAGGTTTTCAAAGGCAGTACAGGTATCCTAACGATAAATTCTTAAAACATTCATTTGTTAGAAAATATCTTTATTTCATCCTCATTTGGGAGGTTAATTTTTTAAGGAAATAAAGTCTTAGTTGACAGAATATTTTTTTCTTTTCCATTTTAAAAATGTAATTCAATTGTTGCTTAGCCTCTGTTAGTTCAGATGTGAGGTCAGCAGTCAGTTCCTCTTCTTATTTTTCCCCTGTATATAATACATATTTTTTTATCTGGCTGATTTCAAGATTTTCTCAGCTTTGGTTTTAGGCAATTTGACTCTGATGGCTTACTTTATATTCATCTTTCTTAGTGGTGGCTAAACTTTTCTAACTTACGTCATTACATTTTATTCAATTTGCTAAGATTTAGTCATTATTTCCCAAAATTTTGGTCTGCCCATTATCATTGTTTTCTCAATCGGGGACTGCAATTCTTTGTTGGCAAGATTAGTAGTACTCATTTTTTTTGTTTCAATATTCCTTCACATTATTTGAAAATTCCAGGAACTCCAAATAAGTGGAATTATACCTATTGATATTTACTATATTAGAAATTATAGCTGAGAACTTCTTAAATTTATTGACCTACTAACCTACTTATTGACTTATAGAGAAGGAAGAAGAGGA
Source organism: Mellivora capensis (assembly GCA_004024625.1). NCBI lineage: Eukaryota > Metazoa > Chordata > Mammalia > Carnivora > Mustelidae > Mellivora > Mellivora capensis. The sequence goes on from PISX010000287.1 coordinate 8,957, forward strand.
AGTAGAGGGGAAGGAAGACCATACTTAGAAAAACTTTAATGAGAAGAATGGCATAATTTAATATTTTTACAGAGTAGTTTTCTGGCTTAATAAATAAAAGACAGGTAGGGTCTCATATCTGATTCTGCATCAGTCTGTTATGATACAACACATCATGTGGTCTCTGGACAACACCACTGTATATTCAAAAATGAATGGAAGTAGAAAGGTCAAGTAACCACACAAGACTGCTCTTGTACCATCACTATTCAGACCTAGTCTCTCTGTTCTGATTTCAGTCCTTAGCAGTTGCTCTCTGATAAGCACTAGGCAATCTCCATGCATGGGCAGTTTGGGCCATGAACTTAGGTGGCACCCCCATACACATACACAGTTCCCTTTCTCTGATGTTCCCCTGCGCAAACTCCAGGTACTTGAAGGTACTCGAAATGATGCAAACCCTGACTGGTGTCTCCTTAGCTTAGCAGACCTACTATGCTCTATTCAGATATCAGCTTGCTGTGTTATGTTTGTAACTTCTCCCCAGGCAGAGCACTAAATGACTCTTGAATCTCCCTTCTTTCAGAAATCACTGTTCTATGTTATCTATGTTCTATTGCCTGAAAATCATTGTCATATATTGTGTTAGTTTTATAGTTGTTTGTGGCAAAAGAACCAGCCTGGTTCCAGTTACTTCATCACAGTTAGAAGTGGAAGTCTTCCATGATTTTAATATTGCCCATAAAACTTGAAAAACGTGTAAGCACATCTATGATCGTATATAGCTCATGGGCCACCTGTTTGAGAGTCCTGGTCTATATTCTTGCCTTCCAAAATGTGGTCATTAGAGGAGCAACATCAACCTCACATGGGAGCTTTTAGGAAATGAAGACGCTCAAGGCCCTGCCCAGACATGCAGATTCAGAATGTGCACTTTAACAAGATCCAAAGGTGATTTTATGGAATCACCTGAAATACTTGCTAAGATATATTCCCAAGCACCATTCTGACCCACTGAATCAAAATGGTAAGATAGTGATACTTATCATCAGGAAAGCTTGGGGAATAGTGAGCTATACCATAAACCTTCGACGTTCCTGGGACCCACGTGTTTTGCTTCCATTATGTGAGCTGCCCTGTGGTACCACCTTAATTTGACTCCAACTAGACACTAATTCAAAGTATATAACCCACATAGATAATTACATGGGTGATCTCATTTTCCCAAGGAACTACCAGACCATACTTTTTAAATGCCTTTACATACCTACTCAGGTGGCCAGTGGTCTCCTTTCACACGTGACAACTCTGGTTTTCAAATCTTCACTTCAAACTTGGCTCTTCTAGAGAGCTCTCTGAAACCAACCTCCAAAGCCTTCAATAAAAATAATGAGAATGTTCATACAGCTGTAGGTCAGGTTATAGGGTGGTGTACTTTGTGTGGACTCAGAGAGGTATATTATAGTGCTTTATGTTCATCACTTACCAATTTCTCTCCACTACATTTAGAGGAACCACAACTCTCATTTGTTTAGTCTGATCTTAGCACAATTATAGTCTTGGCACCTAACATATTCCTAGTTCATGCTGTTAACTCAACCCATGATTATACTGTTACCCATTTGCAAACATCACTTAAAACAAGTCTGTGGCATTTTTGCCTTAGTCACTCATATCATCTGTTCGCTCACCCTTGGATTCAGCTGGGTAGGCTAGGTCCCACTGGGTCTCATCAATCATCATATCAGGCATCATATCCTATATCATATAATGTTCAGAATGCTGCTGGGTCATAGGGAGGTGAGCAGGGGAGCCAGCTGTCGCGGGGTGACCATCCAGCTGCCTGCATATGGGATGAGTGATCTCAAATAGCAGAAACAGAGGTGATGGGGGCAGAAGCATGTCCACATGACACAGGATACCATCTTCGGGGGCTCCATGCCTCCTTTGCCAAGGTCAGGCGTGTGCAGATGATATGGGAGAGCAGCTGACTCCTGTTCATCGAGCAGTGGGAATGGGAGCTGAATCCCCTCTCTGTGACCTTAGGAAGCTTATTTCACCTTGCCAACTCGGCTTTCCTCATCCTCACTTGGAAACTTGATGTGTCTACATTCAATCATGATTTCTTACACTGGAGGTCTAAGACAGCAGCACACCCGGTTGTTTCGTGGCTGCTGTGTAGACTTACTTTGGAGCAGAACTGGGTTTTGGGTATTAAGAGCCTAAACATGTGCATAATGATTTCACTCCACTTTTAGAGATATTGTGAAGTATTTGCATTCAGGGGTATTATTTGAAAATTTATATATAACAATGACAACATAAAATTAACCTGGATCCAACTATGGGTGATTGTCCAAATTATGGCCTATCCATGTGATGGGATATTATACAGCCATTTGAACTTTCCCAAAGAAAAAATAATAGCTTTGGAAAATGTTCACAATGTAAAGCACCCAAATAAATACACTAAATAATTTTGTTGCATGTGTAAAATATATAAGGATATATTCTGGATGACAATGTTGATTATAAGTGATTTTAAGATTGTTTTCTCTACATTCTATATGTTTCAATTGTTGTCAGCAGAAAAGGAAAAAAAAATCTTATTTTAAAAAAAGTCTTGGATTGGAATCTGAAGGTCTGGGTTTGAGTCCTGGTTTCAGTATAGGCTGTGTGACCATGAGTAAGAAAAGTTTGCAAAGTGGGGGAAACTTGCCTCCCCTTTCTTATTGGATGGGTGAGCAGCTAAAATAAGAAGATATGCAGGAAATAGCCATATGGGAGAAAAATGGCAAATAGAAGGGCCATTGCTCCTGTGAATTAGATGAGGAAACAAGAAGCTCTTCTTATAAGAAATGCTGGTGCTAAGATTTCAAGTTCCTGTTATCCTCTCCAATCCAACTTTAAAATGGGCAAAGAAGAAAGAGAGAGGGAGGAAGGAGGGGAGGGAGGGAGGGAGGAAGCAAGGAGGGAGGAGGGAGTGAAGGAAAGAAAAAAAAAACTCATGCTGGTCTTTTTACCTCGTAACAGAAGTGCCTCTGGGTGCCTAAGACGTGCACTATAGCCAATAACTGTGTTCCTGTGCTATACTAAAAGAGCCCTCCTCTCACACATAAAACAATTACCCCAGCCAGCCCCTGCTCTGACCAGAGGTTAGATGGAGCCTCTGTCCAAAGCCTCATGCTTCAAGATACCTGCAGCCCCGAGAGTGTATTTCCTACCTTCAACCAAGGGACAGGGGCCATTCCCCCTCCTGGGACCCCCCAAGAAGACATCAGCATTCATTGCAAGTGGTGTGACACCAAGACACCCACTGTTAAATGTGTTTGCAATATATTACTTAACTGCAAAATGTGAATGCCCTAAGATGCAACAACCCTGCTTTGCTGCAGGGATTCTGGGGAGATATTTGCACATGTGCGTGAGATGGCTGTGCATTCTTTTTCGGTCCTGCACCACACAGTCTGGACGTGCTAAAATAATACTCAGACACTACTGCTCTTGCAGTTGAGCTGAAATGGAGTGAATGAGTATGTACTGACAGGAAAAATCTCCAAGAGTTTTTTTTTCTTTTTTTAAGATTACCCAACTGACAATCAGAGTGCAGACCATGAAACCATCTATATAAAGATAACTTGAAACGTCACATTTCTAATTTATGTGGGTATATAAAGACATAGGAAGTCTGGAATGCTTCAGACAAAATTGACAATAGTGGTTAGATCTGGGGCTAGATGGGATGCCTAAAGAAAAAAGGTACTTTTCCTATATTTAAGTTGGTTTTTCAAAAACAATATGTTCATCTATTACCCATACAATTAAAAATTAACTTGAAAGTAAAATTAAAATAGCTGATAAAAATAATTACAGGTAGTTGTTCATTGAACAAATAAATATACCATGGACAACTGGAGCCAGGTTTTTTATTGTTGGAGAATAGAGTTATGAAATTTGAAAGGGGAGGTGGAGATATACTAGTGTTTGATTGGAATTGAAGGTATAAGTATGAACTCATGGTTTTAAAAAAGAACAGAGTGGGGAAGGGAGGGAGGAGAGAAAGGGAGAGAAAGAAAAGGAGAGAGATGTCATACATGTACATAGAGAGGGCCTAGAAGCAATGACACCCCAGTGACGATGAGCACACCTAGAACCCAGATCTTGGTTTCTATATGCCATTCTCCACTAAAGGGAAACAGGGCACTTTAAAGAAATGGCTGATTCCAGGTCTGGGACAGGGAAAATATAAGAGGAGCCTTAGAACATCTTCTTGTGCCAAAAAGGAAGGAACTATTCAGAGAATGATGGGGACACATCAAAAGGACAAAGAAGCCAGTTTGAAAGGACACCCACTGGTCACATGTGGGACCATTATAGCATCAAAATTAGTATGACAGAGAACCATAACATATTGATTGTAACAAAAATCCGTGAGTTATATATTGATATAAAATAATAAGTGGGAAAGTGGGTCTAGCTCTTCCTTAGAGTAGAAAGACAATTAGTTAATGTAGAAAGAATAACAGAATCAGGAAAAGTACCTTCCGCCAACCTTGAACATGATGACTGAAGCAACCAACAGTCATCAGTGGATGCTAAAACCCGTGGATAAACATCTGAGAGGTAACTGGATATTTACACAGTCTCAAAGTATCCCCCCGTACTGATCACAAAGGCAAGAGTGTACTGACGTACTGATCACAAAGGCAAGAGTGTAGCTTAAGTATGGGGAGGCCCAGCAACACCACTATAATTGAGCGGCCCAAGTTAGCGTGGCCCGCACGGAGGAAACCCACATCGCAGATGGCCGATAGGACCCGCCGAGAAGAGCAAAGCACTCGTGGTGTTATTTCTGCTCATAATGCATTACCTGGAGCCAATCCTAACAAAACACCAGACAAACCCAAACCGAGGACATTCCGCAAAGTAACAGACCTGCGGTCCTCAAATGAGTCAGTGGCATGAACACAGAGGAAGCCTGAGGCATGGCTTCCCAGTTAACAGAGGCTGGACACACTTGAGAACTAAGGATAGGGCATGCTCTCGAGTTTTCTTTCTCTGTAAAGGACATTATTCAGATAATTGGCCAAATCAGAGTAAAACCTGTGGATTAGATAACAGCACTGTATGGATTTCAATTTCCTGACTTTTGTTTATTTTCGGATTCCTGTGGTCACACAAGTGAACGTCCTTGCTTTTAGAACATCTGTGCTGAAGCATTCATGGGGTAAAAGCGCATCGTGTCTGTGATCCAATCTCAAATGGTTGAGAGAAGTTAGAATGCATGTGCGGACACGTGATTATAGTGTGTGAGAGAGAGACAGGAAATAGAGGGAGAGGGGGGAGAAGAGGATGAATCTGGGAAAACGGGAACAATTGAGGCATCTGACAAAGGGAATATGAGAATTCTTGCAACTCTTCTGTAAGCCTGAAATTATAAACTTAAAAGGAAATTTTAAAAGGGAAAAAGAGTTAGACAAAATAACTGGCAGGAGATGACCCAGGTCTCTAACCCAGAGTCAGGGTCAAAAGCTCACTCGGCTGACCCTGCAGGGAAGCTGAATAAACAGAATGCATGAGAATTGGGGTCCAAATCTGGCCAAGGGAGAGGTGACAGAGTAAGGCCTCTCAAAGCCTCAGTTTTGAAACTAGGACTATTCATCCTGAGTCGTGGGGACCTTGGGGTGACAGAGTGACAAGGGCCATGAGCAGGTGATGCTGAGCCAGGTCCCCTGAACATGCTCCGTGCATATGAGCCATGCCCAGCCCCCGCTCTCAGCCCCCCATCCATCACTGAGATACGATGGAGGTGAAGCCCCCCGGAATGCCTAAGAAACAAAGAAAGGCGCAATGGAAGTCACTAACCTCTGCCAGAGAAGGCCAGTCAGTGTCCCCCTTGATCATAGAGAGCTTTATCCTGAATAAAGTGTAAACCATCCACATGCTTCAGTTATCTGAAAAATGCTTTGTCCCCACCGGAGGATGTGGGGAAAGAGGTCACTTATTTAAAGGAACAGGCTATCCTGATCAATGCCTGAACTCCACTCCACGGGCCTCTTCAGGACCTTCAGATCGAACTGGGGGAAAGGGAGAAGTGAAATCAGGACGAGCCCAGGCTGCTGCAGCCACTGGCACTAGGGGGCAGCCCAGCGGGTTCGCTCACCTGCCGTGGCCCGCTGAGTGGGGACCCAGGCACAGACAGCAGGACAGCGAACTTCACACACAGAAACATGCACTCACAACTGGTGTGCACGCCTGTGTCCATGTGCGTGTGCGCATGTGCGTGTACAGGGAAACTTGATGCATAGAAATAGGTGGAATACAGAAAATTAAAGTACATTTAAATTCTCGGGCAGTTTAACTCTCTTTCCATGGCAGGGAAATTGTCAGTGTTTGCAGAACCCTGAAAACGCCTCCGCAGAGCCCTGCTGTTCTCAGCACAGAGTCTGAACATCCACGGGGCGGGACAGAGGAAGAACCTAGAGATGGAGTCAGGCAGCCTGCTACCTCTTGCTCTGGTTTTGCGACTCCAGCCAGGTACTTAAACTCCTGAGGCCAGCATCCTCCTGGGTAAAACAAAGATGGTCATAAAAACAGTAGCACCCACGTCCACGTGCCATCATGCAAATCACAGGTAACATGCAACATCCCAGAGGATGCCCCGTGGTCCGTTGTAGCAGCGATGGTGATTGTCATTACCATCTGCTTCCCAGGCAAGAGCACCCAGAAAGCATTCTCCCTGGAGCCTACTTCCTTTGGTCTCAGAGAGGAGAGCGAGCCATTACCGATGAGAGAGCTCCCGTGCTGCACACACCAGAGACGCCCGGCTATGCTTGCCGGGGAACGCATAGGCGAGCCTGCCACAGTCTGGGGAAATCTTCAAGGCACTGGAGGAAATTCTTCTAAGTTTTCTTAAAAAGAGTTTTCCAAATGCATCGACGAGTGTGGATTTCCTCCCGTACCTGCAGCAGACATTGCATTACCTTGAGTCTAAATCATCTTTTCCGTTTTCCTTGCAAAAATCTTCCCTGACAGGCAACAGAACATATTCTTCTTCTAATTGTTGATTTCCCTTTCACAAACGCCAGTGGATCTCCCCATCTCTAATCCTTTACCGCTCATTCATTAGCTATCAAGTGTGGCTTTTTGGAACAATTATATTGTGCCCCACTGTCAGCTCTCTCTGTGCAGGTAGAGGATACAACCTGACTCCTTACACAGGATGTAAATTACTGCTGGCACACCAGCACCTGAAGAATGATTACACCCAGTGCTCAGTTAAATAATGGATGCTTAGCACGGTGCATTGTAATAAGCAAAAGATATGAAATATCTACTATTCTAAGTGGAATATGCTAAGTATTTTTTTAAATAATAAAACCGTTTTGGGGAAGACAGGCTATTGAATCGTGGTCTCCGGAAGGGACACCCCATGCGTCAGCTCTTCTGCAGAATCTGGTGAGCACTGTCACCTCATCTATGAAATGGGATCATTAATTACACCCTTCCTCGTGCAGAGGTGTTACAGGTGAAGGCTTAGCCCCAAGCCTGGCGCACAGTAGATGCTCAGTAAACAGTGTAGCTGTTGTAGTCTGAGGAGGGGGCTGGCCTGTAGGAGGACCAGCTGGGGCACCCATTGCCTGGGCTGCACTGGGTTCAGCGTCTGACCACTGGGAGAGGCTGACACCTTCCCTTCCACTAGTCAGTTGAAAGCAGGATCTGCTTTGCCACCAAATAGAGTGGAAGGGGGAGGCAGGCAATGGGGAGCCCTGCTATAGTTCCCTGTAGACCTGTACTGAGCTGACAGCGAGGGACACAACCAGAAGGTGGCTGATGTAGAAGGCTTCAGGGTGCACTGCTCCAGGCCAGACCAGGCAGCAAGTGCTTTGGACATGTTTTCTCCCTCATTCCCCTCCTAGGACCATGGAATGGGGTTAAGCGCATGGACTCCAGGGCTGTGCAGCCTGGGTTTAAGTCTCGCTCGGTCTTTTCCCTAGCTCTTGACCTTGAGAGTTAACACCTCTGTATTGCAGCTTTATAAACTAACAGTAAGCCAGTTACCAACTTGTGGAGTTGCCTAGGATGAAGGAGAGAAGTACCAGCACCCAGCTTAGCTGCAGTCATACTCCAACACATTCTAGCCCCCTTATTGTTAAGTCCATTTTACAGAAAATCAAGCTGAGACTCAGAGATTCAATAATTCTCTTGGAAGGAAGAGAAGCGGTTCTTCTGCTGTCAGAACTGCTGCTCATTTTGCCCTTTCCCCATGGGATACAGTGGCCAGACCCTCTGCCCCCACTCCAGGGGGCACCTCCTCAGCCCTCTAGACTAGCTCATCTGGTGTTCCCCATGTTGAGAGAACGTCCTTCCTGCTCTCATTCCCACTGGGCAGGTGAGGAGGGGCCGACCCAGAGGCAGAGCTGAGCACAGCTGGCTTCGCAGACTCTAGAACCTTCCGGAGCCATCCCCCTACCACCCTCTCTCCCCCAGTGCAGCACTGATTCTGGGACACATCTCCATCCACACAGCTTCTCGTCAGCACTGCGTTCAGAGCATGCCCTGGACAAAGCCCACCGTGGTCCTCGGAGGAGGCTGGAGTGCTGTGGGTTCCTCCAGGGCTTGAGGCTGGTGACTCTCCTTCTGTCCCCCGAAACGCCTGGGGACACTGGGAGCATAGTAGGAGGCTGAGGTGTTGGGAAGCCTGCAGAGGTTTCTGACGCCTCCAAGAATCAGTGTCTGCATGAGCTTCCTGAAGATACCACAACAAGTTGCCAGAAACTTGGTGCCTTAAAACAAGAGAAATCTATTCTTCCACAATGTTGGAGACCAGAAGGAAGAAGTCAAGGTGTTGGCAAGGTCGTGCGTTTTCGAGTCACTCTAAGGGAGGATTTTTGTCTTGCCCTGGCTTCTGGCTTCTGTTGGCAGCTGGCTGCTGGCTTTCCGGGGCCAAGCTCTGCCTCTGGTTTCACACTGTTGTCTCCTCTTTGTGCCTCTTAAGTGGACAATTGTCACTGGAGTTAGAGCCCACTGGATAACCCAGGAGGGAGGGGGTCCTCTTTATCTCAAGACCCTCAACTTACCTATATGTTGAAAGACCCTTTTTGCCAAATAAAGTCACATTTACAAGTGCCAGGGGTCAGGATGTGGACATAGGATCTTGGGGACCACCGTTCAGCACACTGTAGTGTCTTCATCTCCAAAGCAGGAGCAAAAATTGTATGAGCCTCACAGCTTTGTGGTGAGGATTCAACAAGAGAATGTGAATCCGACAAGCGGTTACAGCACTAACTGTATTTACTCTAGTCTCCCCACACACAACAAAACCTGTAGGTAAAAACAGCCGATGCATCTTGACAAATCCCTAATACGCTTTATTTTTAAAATTTTTTCCTTTTTTTAAAAAGATTTTATTTATTTGACAGATAGAGATCACAAGTAGGCAGAGAGGCAGGGAGAGAGAGAGGGGAAGCAGGCTCCCCACTGAGTAGGGAGCCCGATGTGGGACTCCATCCCAGGACCCTGGGATCATGACCTGAGCCAAAGGCCTATGCCCAACCCACTGAGCCGCCCAGGCGCCCCCGCAGTGCACTTTAAATATTTACTTGTTTAGTTGAACAGAAGCAACACTTAAGGTTCGTTTGCGAACTCGGGGTAAGGATGTCGGGGTCCTCCCGACAGATCCCAGCACAAGGCATTCCCAAGGGCGGGAAGAGACCCGTCCACTAGAAGGTCTCTGCTGTCATTCGTGGGCTGCCTCCCTCAGACCAGCAACATACACGGGTGGGATTTAATAGCTGAGGTTTACAAAACACATGCACTTTCAGAGGACAACCTGGGAGAGCACTGGCCCTTCAAATGCACGTCCCTTTGTTCCAGCTCAGCCCCCATCAGGGAAGTGTCCTGCAGAAGCAAGGGCAGGCCCGTGCAGAGATAGGTGTCCACGGATGTTTGCCGCGATGTTGCTGGTAATTGTGGGCAGGGGCCAGGTGGGGAGGGCGGGATGGGGAGAGAGAGCCAGTGAGAGAGCAGGCAGGGAGAAAAGGAGGAGAGGGATAAAAATCAGGAAACCGCATGCCCAAAGGAATGGCTGAATGCCCAAAGACACCCCCAAATTCTGAGCTTCTCTGCAAGGGTGAGGGCATGAGGGTGTGAGAAAGCGAATCATCAGCCCGGGTCACACTCTTCTACAAAAGGAGAGTCCGAGCAAGGCTCCTCGGGCTCACACAAGCATGGGGCGTTGAGGCCCTCCTAGACCCACAGGTGTGTGCAAGGGCCTGGCTGTGAGCAGCTGCCCCCGTAGGGAAGAGATGGGAATGAAAAAGGGGTTTTAACTTTCTATTTCTGTCAGGTGTTGCTATTTCCCGCTGAGGATGGCAAGAGAGTTTACCAGTGTCATCACAAAATTAAGTAAATTTCCTTACCCGGATTTGTAGGCAATTCATGTGTCCAGCCTCACAGGGCCTGGAGGCTTGGGGGACAGCTGGAGGCAACTGAAGCAGAGAGAGACCCTGCCCTTCTCCGAACGCCACTCTCAGACCCCTAATCTGCAGCAAAGGGGGCTCAGGAGAGGGCTTCCTCGCTAATTCTGCTCTAAGGGTTTGGGAATTTTGCCTGGCGGGTCCCAGGCAGCTGGTAGATCTGGACTGGGAGACTGAGTCACCCGCCAGGAGACGGGAGAGGCCAAATGTAGGTCTGTGAGGTCCTGCCTGTTTGGGGGGTGTGCTTGGCACCAGGGCCCAGTGCTCAAGGATGCGCTGCCCTAGGGCTGGGACACAGGGAGACCTGAGAAGGAGGCGGAGTGAATCACTGCGAAGCTATGCCAACAGGTGCAGTGAAACCGTGATATGCTGGGAACCCCGAAGGCTGGGCCGCTCAGCAACAATCCCCAGGGAGGCCTCTCTCCCTCCCAGAGTGGCCAAGGGCTGGCTTTCTTATTTTGTGTTTCCAAGGCTTTGTTTCTCCACAATGGAACCATTTCTGAGCCCCTGCCTTTGTAAACAGATACTGCTCAGCAAGGCGGGTGATTCCCAAGCCATCTCAGCTCTCTGCTTTCTCCTATTTGGGAGGAGTGGCCTTCAGGTTCTAGCTGCTGCCCCATGCTGCCATGTGACACACAGGGGCCAAGTCACCTGCCTGTTCTGTGCAGCCTTGGTCAAACGGGCTGACCCGCCACCTTCCAGGATGACCAGAGGCAAGGCACCCTTGGGTCTGCTTGCTCCTGCCTGAGAGCCAGTGGGGGCCCCTCCAGACAGGAGGGCAGCTTAAATTTGAGTCTGCCAGGAAGGACTCTAGAGTCTAAGAGCTCACAGTCATGGTGGGCTGCGCCTGCATCCAGAGGGCACCGGGAGGGCGGCTCAGCTGGAGGGACCGAGGAAGCTTTCAGTAGGGGGAGATGGGTGTTGGCCCAGTTGCTTCCTAACGAGGGAAAGTCTGGGTTCCTCTCTTGAGGTAGGACCTGGGGCTTTCTGGAAAAAAGATAAAGAGGTCTGCTCTGTGGTGCCACGTTTTCCTGGCACTCTAGGGACTGGAAAAGGGGAAATGAAGGAGATGAAATTTCAGCCATCCAGATGCAGCCATCCAGGGGAACTGTGACCAAATGTCCCAGGGCTTGCTGAGCTCCCCACCGCCCTCAGCACAGGCTGGTGGTTAACCCAAGGACACATGTCTGGGGTGAGGGCTGGTTCCGGGGAGACGCCGTCCCTGAGGCTGGGAGGGGGCCCGTCGCTGCTCTCAAACCCCAGCTGCTGTGGGAGCAGGAGGAGCTGGGATCCCCCAGAACCCCAGGCCCTGCTCACTACTCACCATTTTCCAGAAATGCGGTGGCTCCAGGACAAGTTCGCTGATGGCGTGGGAGACTCCTGTCTCCCCCGAGGTCAAGTCTGGGCCCATCTGCAAGTCACTGCCCCCAACGCTGAGAGCTGGGCCCTCTCGTGGAGGCAGGGCCACAGGGCTGATGTGTCCACACTTCCCACTCACATCACACGCCCCAGGACCTGTCACCACTGCCCCCGCGTGGCGCTGTGTGATCTGAGCAGGGACCGAAGTCACTCACGAGCTCCCGGGCCTCCAGAGTGTCAGAGTACCCTCCGACAGGAATGGCAGCGGCAGAGGTGTGCACAGAGTAACCGTGTCCCTCCTCTGGTGCACAGGGAGTTCCTTCTCCCTAGGAATCCAGCGGCAGATTGCTGCTTTTGAAGGAGGTACCTGGGTCCAACCCCAACACCTAGGAGAAGCAGGTATCCACCGCCCGCAGGGCGGCAGCGTCCCACCTGGTGGGGGCAGGGGGCTGGTGCTGAGTGATGAGCTGGGCCATCCCTCCTCTGCTCACAGCCTTAGGAAGAGGTCTCCACCTGGACCCGGGGCCCGGAAAGGAGATCTCCCATGGCAGGAAAGTGACAGCCCCTAGGAGCACGGTGGGGATGAGGGTGGGGTAAAGGGCCTGGGGGAGGAGAGCCAAGAGGTAGCTCCAGATTCAGGGGCCCCCGGATCTGGGTCTGCCGCCACTCTCTACCACGCCTGGCATGTGGTCTGACCCTGCTGTTGAGCCTCCTGGAGGCTCAGCTTCCCCTTTTGTAAAATAAAGCAGTTCCCACCTCATTGGCTTGCTGAGCGATGGCAAGAGTAACAGGTGTCGAGGGAGTCGCCCCAAGCCTGGCCCCTGCAAACCTGGCACAGCAGCTTTGCTGTTAGGTCCTCACTGCATGGGGAAGATTCCCTTTACAGCTCAGAGCAGTCCACACACGTGTCTTCCGCACACATGCTTGCCACCTTTGCCAGGTGCCAGGAAGAGAAAGACTCGGCCCAGGTGCTCTCGGGCTAGGGGAGAGACTCACCTGTAAGCAGATTGCAACACAAAGTAGCGACAGATGTTTGCCCAGGGGGGCTCAGGAGTGAGTGATTGTGCCTGGGGGTACCCCAGGGGCATCAAGACAGCAGCACTCAGAAGCTGCAACAGACATAGCGAACAGGTACCAAGCGTGTTCTTGTCTTTTGTTTTGTTTTGTTTTGTTGGTTTTTTTAACGAGACATCCCCTCATTTTCTATTCATTCATCATTTCTTGATTATCTCCCATGTGCCAGGCACAGAGAAGGTCCCCAGGATAGAGAGAGCCCTCCATTCAGAGGAAGCCACATTACCCAAGGGGCAGAGGCTTCCCTGGCACAGAGTCGCCCCCTGCCATCCCCCCACCATCTGTTCCCACAGCACCAGGGCAGCCCCGAGGTGCTGCGGGGTAAGCCAGAGGCAGCCCCGCATTGGACTATGGCTCTGCTCCAGCCAGCGGCCCCACACATAGCACCCGGCACCGTGCGGGACACAGGGCAGAGGCTCAGTAAACACATGTTGACAGCTGTAGCAGCGGAGTCTGCTGGGAGTGAGGGCACATGGCCTTTGGTGTGGGGAGAGCTCCGGGAACGGGGGTCAGCGGCTTCAGAAAGCACCAGTAGAAGGGCTTATTGTGGCTACCCAGACCCCGATTTGCAGATGGACTGCAGACAGGTGTGCCCTCGGGGAAGAAGGACACTGAGCGGAGGAAGAAGTATAAGCCGAGGCACAGACATATCCAAACACACGGGCCATTCAGGGGGGCTGGGAAGAAGGAAAGGGAAATGGAGGGGCTGCATGGTACGAAGCGCAGCTCAGACACGGGACAGCAGGGCAAACCCACCCAGCGCCCATCCAGTGGTGCTCACCCCACTTTGGTGCCTTAGGCAGGGTTCCTCTGAAGACAGACCTGAGGTCACGCCACGTATGTGAGTAGTTGCTGTGAGAGCATTACCCAGGGAGCAGAACTGAAGGATCGGGGAGCAGAAGAGGGACAGGGGTTTACAGGTACACCATCAAACTGGCCAGTGCTGGGGGTGATGGGAGATGCATCCCGTGACAGCCAGAATGGCCCCACGAGCAGCTAACATGCGGCAGTGCAAGACTGTCGGGGACCAGGTTCCAGGCAAAGTTCTGTGGGATTACGAGCAGCAGCATCGGGTACAACAGGGCAGAAAGCAAGGGGACCGGGGTCAGTCCTGGCCAGGCTGCTCTCAGGCAGACCTGGTCAGTGCCTGTGCAGCGCAGTCCTGCACGGATGGAGTGTGGTGGGCAGAGAGCTCTAAGCATCGGCTGCAAGGTACTTCTATCCGCAATTCAGAGAGAAACAAGGGCCATCAGTCCCAGCTGTGTGCCATGGGTCTTTGCCTTGGACTAGATTTCCCAGAAGCTGGGCTGAGGGTCTAGGGCAAGTAATTGACTTGGGAAGATGCAGGGAAGACAGGCTAGGGTTCGGGGAGGGAATGTACTCAGTCATGGGTGTGTTAATGGGAGCAACCAACAAAGTGGGTACACCGGGAGCTGAATCCCATGGGAAGACTCAGGAAGACACCTCTCAGATTTGTCCCTCTAAGGGGTGAGTAGTAGGGACACTGCCACACTAGTTCCTGTCAGTCACTGGCTGGGAGCCACGCCCAGGGATGTTAATTCCTGGCACTTGGGCCAGAGACCGGAAGAATAGCTCTCTGAGGTTTCAAACAAAGCTCTTAGGCACAAAAATGCAGATTCCAACTGTTCTGTCCAATAACGCCCTTGCCCCAGGCCTCACCCCTAGGGCACCAGAAATGGACAACAGTCTCTTGGGCTGGCCAGGCCTGGCCACCTTGCAACTGCCTGTCCAGAGTCCTGAGCCAGAAAGAGATCACTGGAGCTCAGCAAGCACTCTCTGTCTGTCTCTGCTCCACTTCCATTTCCTCTGCACCCAGCATCCCCCTCCCAGGCATGAGATTATACATATGTTAGTTTATTGGATTAGGGCCTGTCTCCCCCTGGGACATGCTAAGCGCCCCAAGGACAGGGACTTGGCCTAACCCAGGAGTCATCGCACGTGCCTAGAACCGTGCCTGGCACATAAAAGATGCTCGGCGGTATTTGTGGAATAAAAGCAGGAGGGATCAATGCATGAGACTCAGAGAGCCTAGCCTTCTATCTGTTTAGTCTCCTGGGCAGAAAAGCAAGTCCCTAGCCATACATTAAAACAAGTGGCCCCGCTGGTGTTCCCAGGGCGGGGGAGTTAGGGTCTTGTGCTGGGCTTCCAGTGGCTGATGCTCATTGCCGGGCAGCGGATTCCTCTGGGCACCATCATTGCCATTTCCAGTTGGGTGGGTGTCCTCTGCGAGTCCCTGCAGAACTGGGCTCCCTGCCCTGTCCCACCTCCGGCATCTATCCCAGGACCAAGGGCCTCTTTTACACACAGTCTTCCGTGTAAAGTCACGGCAGTATTCAAAAGGTTAAAGCAGAGTGAACTGTTAATTTTAATGCTTTCTCTAAGCTTCAGTTTTAATAAGCGAAAATGATGTTCTTATTTGCAGTAAAGTGGTGTTATAAAATTCTGTCTGTCAAGCTCATTTTAAAACCATGGAAATAAATGATCTGACAAAATCAGGCTATTAGACAAGTGAGGAAGAGTGATTTCCATAAAAGTAGAGGAGCTGTTCCTTAATTTCACACTTGGTAGTCTTTTGGGTCGACTAAATTTTTAAATAAGTGATAAAATTATATTAGCGCAATTGCATTTTTATAGATTTTTTTGGTCATTGTACTCTTTTTCAATCCCTTTATTTTAACTCAAACTGTTCTGCTGAAAGGTTAGTCTCAACTTATGTTAGCTCGTAACAGTCTGCCCGCACGCCCGCACGCCCGCACGCTGTCTTGGCGGGGTCTGGTAGGCACATGCCGCACAGGGCTGGAAATGGCCTTTCTCTTCCAGACACATGGGGCTGTGGCCTCCGGGCCCGTAAGAGGGCAAGGTGGACTCTGAGGGTACCTGCCAGGGTTGGAAGCGTGCCTGTCTCTGGCTTCTGAGCTCACTAGGTTTTTGCTCAGAATAAGGAAGAAAACCAGGAGACCATGTTCTCCAGAAACCCTCGTTCTTGCAACTCAGAATGCTGGGTGGGGACAGGACTGGTCAGTGTTTGCACAAGAAGCTGAGAACTTAAACGGGGGGAGGAACGGGAGCTCATCTGTGATAATTCATGTGTCCCCTGCCAAGTCCATCAGACCCCTCAAATCATCAGATAGCCAGAGGCGGGCTCAGTGTAGTATCTCAGGCCTTGGGAGAGCCCTTAGGTGAGCCCCAGAACTCAGGTCTCCTGTGGGACTGAAACAGCCAGACAGACAGATTGGGCCTGGTTGGGGGAGAAGAGGGGACAGCTCTCTGATCTGATATCTAGTGATCAGAACAGCGTGGAAGGTATGAGTCTTTGGCATATCATCTGTCCTGACCTGCACTCATTTCCCGGTTGCCGTGTTGAGATCAGACTTTGGTCCCCTGCAGACTCGGGCTCTCCAGCCTCTGCATCCTCTGAGTGGCAGCGCTCAGGGGGCTGGGCTCCCCTGCTCTTTGCCCCTGTCACTGTGCCCAATTCTGAGACTCAGCCAGCCAGTAACTCATGCTCAGCACCCCCACCATCCTGGGTTCCTCTCTTGTCTTCCCAAGGCTGAGCCCGCCTCGGTCACAGTCACACTCACCAGCCTGTCCACATCCGGTTCATTGTTTGCAATGGCTTCTCTTGGACATCAACTCCGCACAGGTAGTCAGGTGACCCTACAAAAAGGTCCAGCCATTGGCTGGCCCCTCCACCTCTGTGGCAAGGTCTGCATTTAGGATCTGTGCCCATACAGGAAGCCCGGAGCTCAGCCATCCTCCCAGCACATGTTGCTCTCTGGGCATCCCATGGCAGCAGTTTGTAAAAAAAAAAAAAAAAAAAAAAAAAAAATGTGCATTCATTTCCAGGTAGCCCTTCCTCCGAGAGGAAAATGAGCCTCTCTCTCATTAGACAACACGCGTGTTTTGCTGAGCCTCTCCTGGGGGCCAGGCACCATGCTGGGTGAGAACGAAGAACCCCTGGCTATTTTTTGCTATGAGGGGTGTGGCACTCACCTGGGAAACACAGCTCTTAGAACAAAGGGGCATCCAGCTCCAGGGAGGGGATGGCCTTTTGTTGCTGAAGCCCAGGTGTCTGGCAAAGGGAGATGCTGGCTGTGAAAGCCCCCCCACCCCCGCCCCGCTGCCACCAAAGAGACAGTGAGCTGGGGAATCCATTTATCCCATGCATTTTTTTCATTAATTAAGCAACTGTTTAGTGGGTGCTTTCTGTGTGCCGAGCACTGTGCCAGCGCCAATAACACCAATAGCAGAAGGCTCAATAACAGAAGGCTCATTTCCCACGCAGGGAGGTGGAGAGGATGCCTGTTTTCACCCGGAGGACTTTCCAGGCTGGATGCTTGGCCCAGGGGAAAGAGAAGCAGCCTGGGAACTTAGAGCCTTTCTGTGCCTCAGTCTCCCCATCTGTGCAGTGATGCTCAAAGGCACGCAAGGACTTCCCCAGCCCTGGCACTGCATGGTGGGGGATGGAGTGGGGGGTGGACTGTGCAGGCTGTCATGAAGTGGCCAGAAGTGCAAGCCCTCCGCCAGCCACCGAACATCTGTCTGACATTCAAGAGAGCATCTTCTGAGCACGGAAGTCAAGTTTGCCTTCTCCACGGAGTCTCCTGAGAGCCAACGTCGTCGGAGCGCAGGGGAATGGTTAAGTCAGAAGTATTTCCTGGGAAAGAGGAGGAAGTGCCGGCGAGGCACAGCCTGCAGGGTGGCCGTGGAGGGGCAGGGCTGTCTCTCCCTAGGAAGGAAGAAAGAAGAAGTCCAAATTAGTCATGTTGTATTACTTCTTTTTATGGCAATGCTCTGAAAGTCTGCAAATGTCAGCATGTTAATTTACTGTCACTCAGTGATATTATTTCATCCTTTCAAAAATGTGTTTCTTGCATTTTCAGTAGCATACTCCAAGTGTTCTCCATCTCAAAGTTTCTATAGATAGTGCGACTACTTTCACTCTGACCGGTGCCAAAATGTAGAAATTCATCGCTGGCTGTAGCCACATATATGTTACGAGTGGAGTCGGGGACTCGGGTTTCCTGCTTGCCGAGCCCGGGGGAGAGGTCTGATTTTTCTCTCTGTTCTCCTTCTACCACCCCTCGTCCTCCTAAAACGCTCTGGGGTTTCTCTCTCAAGGAACGCGCAGAGATAAATCGAATAGGGAGAAATTTTAAGGACTCAGGCATGGCTGGGTTTGTATATTGAAGCCTGAGCCCTCCCCGTCTCCAGACGCAGCCCACCCCCCACCCGGCTGCTTCTCCTATGGTGGCAAACTTATTTCAAAAATTCTGATGAAACACTTGGTAAATTTTGTTATTCTGTGATGATAATAAATCATTATAGCCTTAAACACTTCTCTAGCTTGGAGCCTCAGCCACAAATTATCTTGTCATTCTGACCAAAACATTCTCCAAAAAAGCTTGACAAGTGCTAAAACCCAGAACATGAAACCATGTGTTGTTGTGAAAGCAAGATTCAGAAATGTCAATTAATTAGATTAAGAGGCTACTTTTAGCTTTACTCGTGTTGCCAAATAACCCTTAAAATACGCATAGCAGTGGAAATCTACCTCCGCGGTACAGTACTTCTGTGCCGAAGGAAGACAATGGATCGGACTAATGGACGAAATTATTGTATCTGTCAGCCAGCTCGAGAGAATGATCTAGAAGCAAATGTCTTGCTTCTTTTTCCACAATGTGGCTTCCCAAGCTGGGTAAATCCTGCCATTTATGAATTCAAGTAGTTCCCTGCACCCCGCCCCTCTGAAATCGTCTACAGATCTAGAAGGAAAAGTCAAGCCTTTTTTGTACGCCTTTACTAAGAAGATGGATTTTTAATGTCTTTCTGTGCTTTTTTTTTTTTAATTTGCATTTGCATTTTGAAGTTCACTTTGTAAAAAAAAAAATACCGTGGTGAAATTATTTAAATGTTTTTTTATCCCTGTTTCTTGAAAATCTTATCTTTAAATAATCTATATCCTCCATTTTATTTATGCCATAAACTGTTCCTATATTTTAATGGTCTGTTTGCTTTAAAAGGGGTTGTTGGTTTTAATAGCTCAGTTACTATCTTTGTAAACTAAACTCCTTCTGACGAAATTCAAGCAGATCATCTCTGCCTGTGTGTGGAAGGCACATTCCAACCCCTGAAAAGGAAATTTAAGCCAAATAAATGTTCTGCCCAAATTAAAATACATAAAATGAATAGTTAAGTTGGACAAGAGCTGATGGACGGAGCAGTTGGGACGTGTGGGTGTTGGGAGAGCTGGCTGCCAGGCAGGGCCTCAGGAGAGAAAACCCAAATGAAATTAATTCCCTGACCCCCTTTGTCCACTCCTCAGGGCTAACTGATTGCAGTGTTGGCATGATGTCTTTCTTGGGCGAGCAAACGGGGCAGGACGGCTGGCACTGGGAAGGGTGATGTGAGGCCATTCCCTGCGGGGACCTTGGGGGTCGTAGCCCCAGTGCCGGCCATGGCTCAGCGCCTTCTCCACGCCCATCCGTCCTCTTGGGGGAGCGGGGACAGGGGCTGAAAATTCACCTCCATGTTCTCACGACAGTTGTGCCCACCTTGATTCTGTTATAATCCATGTGGATTCTGCCACTAACTTTATGACAGGGCATTTCTGTGGAGGAAGGACACATCTGCTCCCGCAAAGAAATGGCGGGGGCGGGTGGGGAGGGCAGGATGGAAGATGCCTGAAGCTGGGAGAGCAGTCCCTCCTCTCTTGGCACGCACCACCTCGCCACCCACTGCCCACCGCTAGCCCCAGCAGAGAGCGCGAGGAGCCAGAAAGGCACAAGTGCCAGCTGCTCTCTGAGCGCTCCGTCCCCGGGCCCGAGGGAGCTGGTCAAGGCAAGGCGTGCCCTGGCCGGGGTGGGTGGGACTTCCCGTGGGCGGGACTTCCTGTGCGCAGCCATTTCCGGCAAGATGTCGCCGGTGCGGTCCCGGAGGCGGCGGGCTCTGCGCTCGCTCGCCAGGTTCCCGCGTCTCATGGCTCCTGCGGGTCCCCCCAGTCATTGTACTTCCCTCCCCTCTCAGCCAATCTCACTGTTTCTAGCCAGCAATGAGGCAATTAATGAGCTGTACAGAAGCCTTAAGTTATCTCTGGAACTAGATGGGTAATAAACACATAAATAAGTAAATAATTAAATAACTAAATAAAATAAAACGGATGAGTGAGGCATCCAGGGCTCCAGTCTCCCTGGAATAAGTAGCCCAGGGTGGTGGAACCAGCCAAGGGGGAGAGGGACGCCTGAGCCCTAGAGGCCGCTCTGGGGCTGACATGAGGGTTATCTTGGCCCAGTCCCTACCCCCCATGGGGAGCCCTCGCATTGGGCCGAACAGCCCCCCAGGTTAATGCCTGCAGCAGAGCAGGGGCCAGATGGGAACGTGGGTGTTAGAAGCGGCCAGGCAGCAGGTGCTGTCCATACCTCCTGGGCCCCTCTGTACCCGCCAAGGGCTTCCACTGCAAGACCCCCATCTCTAACCCCGGGGGAGCACAGTCTTCCATGTCCGGGAAGCAGTGCTCAGCCAGGTTCCCACCGGAGTGGAGAACCCCCATCTGCCTGACCCTGAGATGGGACAACTCGGGGACTCATCTTGCCACAGTCCTACACAGCTTTCCAGCGGGCTCAAGTCCCTTTGACCCTGAGGGCAGCCTGCAACTTGGTGCACCTGGAACTGACTTCCTCTCCTTTCCTGTCTCACCACCCCCTGCCCTCTACCCGCTGGCTTCCACCTGCCCTTTCTGGAATCACCTGTCAAAGGGACAGCCTCCACTTCCTGAGGATCCTTGCCTATAAGACCAGTGGGGGGGGGGGGGGATGCGGGCCAACCTGAGAGCTGATGCTCCTGCTGAAATGGGCAGGCACGTGATGTCACGGAGGAATGTGGCCTCTAGAGATCTGTCTGAAATCTCCCGATTTTCAAAATTTGGCAACCCATTAAAGTTAGTTTTGTTCGGTGTTTTAAGTGTGGTGACACCAAGCAATCTGCAGGTCATACTCAGTCCGTAGGCTACGTCTGACAACCTATACCTGCTAAACATTCCGTGTTCAGTTCAGGTTTCTCTCTCCGTCTGTCTCTATCTCTGTCTCTCCCTCTCCTCTATCTCCCTCTCTGTCTCTGTTTCTCTCTGTCTCTAAAGACATGCTAAATGCTAAACATTCCGTGTTCAGTTCAGGTGCCAGAGATTCCTGCTTTCTAGAATTTACTTTCTAGTAAATTCTGGCCCGCAGCCATATCAGGGTCTAGGAAGTGCAACAGAAAGGACCAGTGGCCTTTGGGCACTCTCTGCAGGCTTCTAGGCCTCTGGCTGTATCTTAAGAGAGCAGCCCAGAGCTTCCCAAGGTCAGCGGTGTCCACGGACACTTCTGGCCCAAGGAAGAGGAGATGCTGCCCACCCTGCCCCATACCTGCCACCAGGAGAAGCTGCCCCTGGGGCCAGTGGAAATCCCATAGATTGTCTTCTCACCAGGCTTATCCCTACTGGCCCCTAGAAAATTGAGATCCTTCATTTGGAGGAGCCCCCTCCCGAGGAAGCCCACGAGCTCATTACCCCCTTGGCAAAGCTGAGGCTCTAGGTATTACTCCAGATACAAAGAGAAACATCTACCAACCTGTACACAGAGCCATCTGTATCCCAGATTTGAACCCTAGGTGTACAGCTTGAACCTGACCTTGCAATAGAGGGAGTACTGCTGCTTTGGACCTGGAACCAAGTTGAGATGAACTTGTGACCCCACCCCTGCTGAGCAGAATCACAGCTGTTGTCCAGGAAGGACCCAATCCTGGCCACCCAGGGTGCTGGTTCCCACTATGGTGACAGGAAACTCCTTCCCCTTAAGTTTGCTGAGCATGACCTATGAGCAAGTCATACGTTGAGGGGAGAACTGCCCAAGCATGAAGCTGAGAAGGGGGGGAATGGAGGGAGATAGAGAGAGGTGGAGAGAGAGAGAGGGAAAGAGAGAGAGGGAGGGAGACAGAGAGGGAAAGAGAGGGAGAGAGAGACAGAGAGAAACAGAGACAGAGAGGGAGATAGAGGAGAGGGAGAGACAGAGACAGACGGAGAGAGAAACAGAAATAGAGACAGAGAGAGAAACAGAGACAGGGAGGGACAGATTCCTGGATGTCACCTAAGCACCTATGTCCAGCAGTGGCTGACACCGCTATGCCCAGACTTCATGTACCTGGGCCAAACTTCCTTTCTTCGCTTGAGATCCTGAGCCAATTCTTGCCAACAGCATCTCAATGAGCCTTTCTGACCCCCAAGCCTGGAAAGGAAGGGGCACCCCATGAGTTGTAAATTCCGGAAGGCAGCAGGAGGGAGCCAAGTGTGCTAATTGGGATCCACCTCCTAGGTCCGTGTGTGGACTTGAGGGAGCCCACGGACCCTGTCATTAAGCCAACGAATAAATGTGCCCGTAAGCACCTCGCAAGCCCTACAAGATCAAGAAACTGTGGAAGAATCCTAGAAAGACCCCCCCGCCACGTGAGAAACCCTGGAATGGATAAAGAAAACATCTATGGGCACAGCTTAATTTCAGGTGATTCAATGGGAGCATCTCAGGACGTGACACAGGCTAAGGCCATAGGCCTCGACATCTCTAGGTGCAGCCAGAAGGCAGCCAAGCCACCAGCCTTCCAACAGTTTCTGACAAAGAGGGGCCTTGGCCTCCTGCGCCCTCCTCTCCCTGCCATCTCCAATCTTATCCGACCCTCAAGGTCCAGCCCAGGCCTGCCTCGCCAAAGACAGGCTCCCTGCCAGAGGACCTCAAGTTTCAGGGACCAAGCCTTGCGATCCCGCTTTGTTTGCTGCCCACCCTCAGTCTTACTCCGACGTTTGACATTTATTTGTCACTACCAGTTTGTCTCCTTTCTCCAGCTGGGCTCCAAACTTGCTCAAGTCCAGCACAGGTCTTAGGCATTTTCCCCTCATTCCTGGTGCGGGCACCAAGGTGGACAGGTTGCCCTCTGGTCACCTGGGGAGGTGAAGGCTTAGCCCCCCCGGGAATTGTGCAGGGTCCCAGAGTCCTTATCAGTGCCCCCACCTCATGCCTCAGGCACACGGAAGCGCCTCAGACCTTCTTTCAAGACCAGTGGGTCCCCATGTTTAGGAAAATGAACCCCAACTACCAAACGGGTCGTGGTTCCAAAGTCCCCTACGCAGACTGGGTAGTTAGGACTCTCGGGAAGTCTGGACACGATCTGCCGTCTGCTCCAGAGCCTCCAGTGAGCCCTTGCCCCAGGCCCCGTGTCCTTCCCCTGCCCCACTCTGTCCTAGCCCTGTCTCTCCATGGTGGAGAGACAGGGGCTAGCTTTCCAGTGAGTGCCTCCCATCTCCGCCTTTGATTCTGATTTAGTGGAAGGGGTCCGTCTCTTCTACAGCCTTGAGAGGACCCCCCACCCCCAACCCCTGGATCAGACTCCTGCAAGTGTGGGGCTAGAGTGGGGCTAGAGAGCAGAGAAAGCAGCCCAAGCCCCCAAACACATTCTCGTCTGTGATCATTTTTCCCGGGTTATGGGCTGCCTTGTTGATCACGTGAATATTGACAACCCTTGAGAAGGCTATAATAAGAAGCTGGAGAAAGCCATTGAAGGCAGGTTCTGTCTGTTCGATAGTCAACCTTCGAGGCGTGCAGAGAAGGCAGGGAAGGGGGCTGTGTTCATAGGTTCCCGTTCCCTGCTTCCCCACCTCTCAGGCCTGGGTCCAGCCCCCTGGCTTAGTACTCCTCACCCCACCCACCCTGGGGAGAATCTGGGGTGTTGGGCAGCCCGTGATGAAGCTGTAGGCCCATGAGTCTGGAGACCTAGTCCCTGACTGAAGCATACTGGCCCCAGGTCAAACTCCTTCCAGAACCATGGCCCCTTTGGAGGTGAGGGATTGAGTGGGGAGGAAAGGGGTGGCTGGCTTTATGGTCAGCCTGCATGTCTAGTGTTTCTGCAAACAGGAATCTGGCTGACCTTCCTGATAGTGACAGTGGGCCCGGGGAAGGCGACACCTACACATGTTTCCCACAGGCACTCCAGCTGGCCTCCCTCTCCAGATGCCAGGGGTGAAAACAACATGAGAGAAGGCCTTTATTTCTTTGGGGGTGTCCAAACAGGAGGATGCTCTCCTAGCTGGGGGCTTCGAGCCACATCCCAGCAACGGCATCCCTGTGTCCCTTCACCACGGAGAGGTGACAGCCGCCGGGATCGCGGCGGGACCAGCACAGTGCCTCGGGTCTGGGGCTCGGGGGCCTTCCCCTGGGCGGTCCAGGGCTGCGGGCAGGCTGGGATGAGCGAGGACCACACCACGTGCATCCCGGGCCCAGGCACCGCGACGCCGCCTGCTCGCAGGTCTGTGCACCAGCAGGAAAGCCTCCCTGCTCTCCCCCGCCACAGCCACATTGACTTCTTTCTGAGGGCTGTCATTGCAGCCCTTCAAACCCATTTGACTGGGTTGGAGCACATCACACTGTCACCAACTCAGTTTTCATTAGGCGGCTGCTTCTCTGTTAGCCTAGCCAAGCAGAAGAACTCAAACACATGCACAAATTAAATCGACATCCAAACTCCACCAATATACAAAGCAATTTAAATGATATTCATTAGAGCGATGACAAGCCCTGATGAGGCTTTCAGGAGCCGGGTCCTTCAGCTTTTGCCGACTCGGTTTCATGGTCACTGAGGCGGAACTCCCGCGACTGTACCTCCATTTTTTTTTTTTTTAAGCTAAGAAAATGACTCCTTCCTGACACACCTACCTCATTCTCTCTCTTCTCTCTCTCTCTGTCTCTCTTCCTCCCCGCTCCATCGCCGCCCGAGTTTGGCCAGCCCTGGCTCCCGGACGCAGGTATGGCCCTGAACCAGGGTTGCCGCATAAAGGAGAAAAGCAGCCAGTCTGACTTCTTTTTTCCATAAATGCTCCAATTAAAACAGATTTCAGTTTCTCGTAATTTCATTTCACTTGGCCTGGGAGATCTCTAACTCACAATTATGATGGTCGTAAATGTGTCCCTGGAATCCTGCGGTGGGGAAAAAAAAAAAAAAGTAATGGAAGTGAGATGTTGAAACGCAATAATTTTTTTAAAACATAAACCGCTCCCCCCTCCAAATTTAAAAAGTCTTTTCCGAAGTCCTATTTATATATTTTAATTTCTAAAGAGAGAGAAGGACGGACCCCTTGCCCACCCCCACTGCTGCTACCTGGGGCTGCACCAGGGGAACTGGGGGCCCGGTGGGGTCACGGGACTCACCGTCCTCATGTGTGGGGGCTAGGAGCTACGCCAGCCTCCCAGCCATGTCTCAGTCTCCAAGCCCCAGAGAAGGATTCAAGTCCAGTTGGGCAAAGAGAGCAGCGCAAGGACTGCGGGATTGTTCACCAGCTAAGGGCAGCGCAAGGTCACGGCCACGTCCATCAGATCTCTGGGCTTTGGAGTTCACAGCCCAGATAATACCCACAGCAGGTGGAATGATCAGCAACTTCATACACTGATGCGTGCTCTTCTGTTTATAATTTTATGCTCAAGGTTAATTATGTGTGTCCTTGGCTTTGATCAGAGATATTAGCACGTGAGAATGTTGCCTGCACCCATATTGGCAAAGGAAGGATTCTTAGAAATACCCAGAACTGGAAGCACACTTTTGTCTTCAAGCCCTGAGCTCTTTCTTACTTGGGAAAAACAGCACTGTCCGGAGGAACTTTCTGGGAGGACAGGGGCATTCTGTATCTGGGCTGCCCCCCAAAGTGTAACCGCTAGCCATGGGTGGCTACTGAGTGCTTGGAATGTGGCAGGTATGACTGAAGAACTCGGCTTTTCATTGTAATCAACTTGAATTTGAGGAGTCACATGTGGCTGGTGGCCACCGTCTTTCACAGCACGGGTTAGACAGTAAATAACAGTGTATCCTAATTTCTGAGTAGCTAATTGTGGACGTTAATCTCTGGAAAGAGGTCACCTTGCTTATCATCATTATCACCAGGAGTGATTTATTAGGAATATATTAGTACATGACATGACACGAAGGTGGTAGAGAAGCAGTTCTTCTGATCTTCTATCCTTGGGATTTAATTTTGAAAACACCTGGCTCTTTGGATCAGAGATAGGGCCCTGACCCCCAAATGCTGAGCCTCAGGAAGCCGCTAACTTTGCTCTAGATCATCTCCCGTGTCCAAAGTTGTGGTCTAACTGAGTCACCATCAGTCTGTCCAGACATCACAGACCGTCAGGCCACTGCCCGACAGTCTGTCACATCCATTATCTTGGCTGGACAGGGAACAAGGTCCCAGATCAAAGGTGCTTTGGGATGTCCTTGGAACTGGGTTGGCTTGCCTTTTAAACTGCCCTGGGGGTGGGGGAGTGTGCTCCTGGCAAGTCCTCGGGGAGAGAAAAATGGTGCCTCTAGGACCAGCAGCATCTCCCTCCGGCTTGGAGAAACCCAGTGGAGTGCAAGGAAAATCAAGCACGTCCCTGGAAAAAAAACCCTGTGTTGGACCGCTACTCTGCCCTGACACGGGGAGTCCAGCCCTCGGCTGCCCAACGCCGCCACACCACACACGCGAAGGTGGGCTTTGTTAGAAAGGAGCTTTTTTTCTCAGAGGCTTTATGTTGAGAAACAGAGCTGAAGCCTTCCCCAAAGGAGTGAGATTGTTCCCGAAGCTAACTATAGCATGTCTTGCAAAGGCCAGCACACTCTGGAATTGCGTGGGCACACAGGCATGAGTACCTTTTCCGAGGCTCCCGAGGTCAGCTGCAGGCTGAAAGGCATCGACTGGGAAGGGGGTCCCACGGGAAGTGCATTTTCAGGTTTCCTTTTGCCAAAGATTACACGTGCTTACTAATAAATCCCTAGGGAGAAAAAAGGTTAGTGTTTCTATTACCAAAAGAATAACTATCTGGCAGAGTAAAAATGGTAATTTCTCCATTAGCTAAAAGGATAATAGCTATTATTTTAAAGTTAAAGTATTTATTATTAAAGAGTGGCGCTGGGGTTTGTGTGTTTTCATTTTTATGATTGCTTCCTATAATACAAAGTGTATTGTTTTTGTGCTAAATAGTCAACAGAATAAAATGCCATTGCAATTTTCCAATTTCAAAAGAACTTCACAGATGAATTTGAAAAAATAAAATCATTTATTTTTTTTTCTTTCTTATTCGATGACTTAGAAATCTCTGGAGATAACAGTTTTAACAGCGGATTTGCGAAAGGCAGTCTTGCTTCCCACCAGCTCCTGTCTTTCTCCACTGTCGGGGTTCTTCTGCTCTCAGGAAGGCGCTCAGCTCCCCCCAGCATCAGGACCCCTTTCCTGTGTAGTCACCAGAAAGTCACCCCTTTCTTTGGTCACCAGACCTTGTGGCACGGTCAGTGGTCAGGGGTTGGGGGCAGGGAAGTTGACCTAGCTGGAGTGGTCTGAACTTGGGAAAAGGGATCTTTCCAGGTTGGGAGAGGCCACAGCCCTGAATTCTGCTGGAGAGGCTCACACTTTCACCTGAGCAGAACACGCTGGGGAGAGACATCTCTTTGGTGGCTATCAATATACATATATATATTTTTTTCTTTTCTCTTTGCAGAATGAAAATAGAACGGAGATGCCAGGGAGATCTGGGTCCTCATCATAACCAACCCTCTCTAACTATGTACGATTTGGGTTAATTATAGAATTCTTGCTGCCTAAAACTTAAAGATACATCACTGATATTTTTGCTAAATGTTGACTGCAGCGAATAGCTAAGATGTGGCATATTGATTTCTTGTTGTGAAGTGAGCTGTTCAAGCTCCATTTAAGATTTTCATCTTGCATGTAGCCCTGAGCACATCATAGCACCATAAATTAGTTAAATTGCACATTTATCACAAATGTTATTTTAAGATACTGTGTAAATGTGATGGCTGGAAGATATACAGTAGGACTGCAACAAGCCTGGGCTTGGGCGGGGTGAGGTCGGGGTCACCAACACACCTGTGATTAAAACCTCCCTCATTTGGCACCGTCCCTCCTCCTCCCAGGGCCTGTTTAAAGACCTGACTGGGAGGCCCCATCCCTTTCCTACTCACATTCTCCACCAGCCCCAAACGCAGGAGAATCAGCGCACAACTATGGGAGATTCCGCATTCCCCTTTAGATCTGCCCATTTTATCTCCAGACAATCGGGGTCATTCTGGGCTGGAAATGGAAGGCTCTCCCGGCAGTGGCCCTCTCTCCGGTCAGGAGGAGGGTGCGGTGATCTCCGGAGTAAATGGCCCTACATTTCCAAATGGGGTGAGGCCCTAGCCAGTCCTTGCCCACCTCCTCCCAGGATGCACAGTCTGGGGGACTGTCACGAGGCCAAATTATGGTGGTGTTCATGACTAGGGCCCTCAACTCCCCGACTGACCGTGTTCCTCCCAAGGTAACACTAACTTCTGGGCCCTGTTCCCGAGAGCATCCTTTCCCGGTGCCGGGCTCCAGGTGCCAAATGGGCGAAATCACCCGGTGCCCACCTTGGCTCTAAACCCTCACTTCCATGCTCAAAGTGAAAAGTCCTGAAGATAATCCTGGGGTGGGGTGAGGACGAGATGGGCAGAGTGTCGGGTTCTTCTCCCAAACTCTAAAGTGGGGGGAGGGGCAGGCACACTCACTTGCACAAATCCTATCTCCCTTCAAGCCACATGGGCCTGGTGGTGATGGAAGTGTTGTCAGTTTAATCTGTTAGACGCAGGACTTTGGATTCTAATAAACCGATGCTATATTTAACCTGTGAAAAATTCAAGAGTGGAAATCTGGGCTCCAGGATGTGAAGACGCGGGAGGCACGGGAGGGAGGGTGCTGTCCCCTGAGTGGGGTTCCAGGGGGCGCCGGTCCCCCGGAGCAATATACTGGGTGCCACACTCCTTCCAGGTAGAGGCCCACGGGGCACACCGCTACTCAGAGCGGGACCAGGGCCGAGGAGGAGACGGGAAGGAGCCAGGCCCGCTGCCCAGAAGGGAAAGCCCGAGGCGCCCCGCCCGCAGGCGCAGCCCAAACGTAAGGCTCCATCACCAGCGAGAGCAGAGCCAGCCCGGTGCTCCCGATTTGCCAAAAACCCGTCTCAAACTCTAGTGAGGTTCTCTCTAAAAACCCGCAGAGACACGGATTGCCGAGAGAAAGTAGAGCAGACAGAAATTTTGGACTCATCTTGACAAAAGGGGTGGAGATGAACGGGAAGAAACGTAGGCGTGTTGCCGAACATCTCTGAAAGGGTTTAATTTGAATTTTTGATAAAAGAGTATTTTTTTTTTAAGTTGAGGTGTTTTATGTATTACATGGATGTAATACATCTCTCATTTGTGTAATTCTAGGTTAGGAGCTCTGATTCCGTATAACTGCAGGAGTAGTTTGAATGGAGTAATAAAGGTATTTTACAATTTTACATGATGTTCCCAGCGTTTTGTTGGCATGATTTGCCGGGGCTAATAAAAGCTTGTGATTATCATATAAATGCTCTCCCCACTCCTCCCGTGTGTGGGTTCAGTCCCCTCCCCTCCACACCGCCACCCTGTACCTTGCTATCTGGGCACAGCAGAGAGAGGGCTCTGGTCCCAGAGCCCACCTTCCCAGCGTGGCTCTGTTTCCTGCGACGTGAAAAGCCCAAGTCTGCAGGAAGGAGCCGCCCTGCCCTGAGTCTGAGTCTTCCCCACACCTGCCTCCTACAGGGCTCTGGGCCCTGACGCCTCCTGCGCACTTGCAGAAGGGAGACTGAACCCCCAGACCCCCGCCCCGCCGAGGGTCACCAGGGGCGACCCGCAAAGCTCTGCTCCCTAATCGTTTCCAACACCGCCCTCAAGGAGAGAAGCTAACCTCACGCGAATGTCTTCCTCTCTTTCGCGTTCTCTTCTCGGGGAAAATTCTGTGCACGCAGCCTCTGAGAAAGAGGGCTCCCTGCTCTCCAAACGCCAAAGTTCACTAAAACTCCCCTGATTTACGGGCAGCTTCTGACTGCCAGCACCTGGCAGTCACAGCAACCGACTCAGTCATAAACAGATCGCATACAATTTAATTTTAATGTGCTCGTTAGCCGTAGCACATTTCAGACAGAATTGTGAACGCAACACAAAATTATAGCAAAAAGACAATTTTAATGCTGCCGTAGAAAAAAGGGTTATATGAAGAGTCACATAATGGTGGTTCATTGTCAACAACAAAACAGGGCACAGAGTGTGTTACAGTGTCTGTGCTGCTTACATGCCAATATTTTATACATAGGTTCTCGTATGGTGTCAGCTGTCAGTTACTTCTGCAGATGAACTGCCAAAAATGGAGAAGAACAGAATCACTTGGAGAGCCGGTAACCACGGGTTACCTTTCATAAGCCTAAAGATAAAACTGCAGTGTGGGATCTTGGGAGAATAATTAGGAAGAACAAAACAGAAAGTTACCAATCGGAAGGAAAAGGCATCCTACAATATGGAATAGCCACCGAGAGGGCTTATAAATTAGTGGAAGGGGTTGTGTCACAGAATGCCTCGTGACTTTTAAGCAAAGTGTTACAGTACAAACATTTTAAAGGCTTTATCAATGCTTCGGAGATACAGTACAACTTCTTTTTGTTGCTGTTTCTTTTTTTTTTTTTTCCTCTTTTCAGATAGACTTAACCCTTTGAGCACTGAGTTTATTTTGCGCGATCTTTGACTTCTAATAAATACCTTTAAAAGTCATGTGCAAAATAGTTATGATGCCCGCCACGGATGTCGTTTCCTGCCTCGTGTATTCAGACTGCTCAAAACAAATGATA
Organism: Mellivora capensis; assembly: GCA_004024625.1. Classification (NCBI taxonomy): domain Eukaryota; kingdom Metazoa; phylum Chordata; class Mammalia; order Carnivora; family Mustelidae; genus Mellivora; species Mellivora capensis. Next base: position 39,591 of record PISX010000287.1, read on the forward strand.
ATATGATGCTAATAAATATGTATAATTTAAACATGAACCTATCAATATAGATGTACTGTATAGCAAAACAAACAATCATACTTTGCTTTCAGATAATGTTTCTGTATACTTTATAAATGCTATCTGTGGTAGCTTCTGTATAATTTACAATGTTTGCATGTAAAAAACAAACAAACAAAAAAAACCCCATAGACCTTTAAAAAATGAAAAAAAAAAAAAAAAAGAAAGAAAGAAAGAAAAGAGAAAAAAGAAATATACACTATACATAGGCACGGCTTATGCCCGGAGCATAGCAGGTACATAAAACACTGTTGCTATAAATGCAGGAAAAAAAGGTCATTTAAACCACAATCACATTTTCCATAAGAGAGTCTGAAATCTATACAATATATACATCTATGTTTCAATGTGAAAATAATATTCTTTTAAATTTCAAGGCGTGTTATACCCCTGCAGACCTGCATAAAGGGAGGTTCATATTATTAATTTTAACTAAGCTGGTAAGGAGTTTAAAAAACAGAGCTTCATACATTATTATTATTTCATTTTATTTTTTAACCAAATTAATGCAAAAGTGCTTCAAAGTACTCAGAGGGCTAAAGATGAAAGGGTGAGAAACGCCGGCACACTCGAGCCGCGTGGAAAAAGTGTGCCCGATTTCGTTATAAATGCTTAATTAAACTGTCTGTTAATGCATGCAGCTTGAAGCATCAGGGGGATGCTCACAACTAAATCCCATTTACACAAAGTTCCAAACACTTACCACTGCGTTTTAACCTTCATATTTTACCAGTAACAACAGCTGATTATGCACCTCTATTAAACACTACAGTTATACAAAACAGTCCAGCCCAGAGTGATTCTCCGCAGTTAAAATAAGAACGTGTGCCAAGAACAAGACAGAGGGGCCTTAAGGTGCCTGCAACCATTTTCCCTCAAAGCAAATTACCGTCATTCTCACGGAAAGCAAATGCTACTGCTTCTCTAACTCGGAAACGTACAGAAGGTGGTCTTCTGGGGACTTCCCGTGCGTTTTGCTAAGGTGAAGTTTAACCGCATGCTTGCTCGCAAAGGTCCGATTGCAAAGTTTGCACTGGTAGGAGGTCCCCAGGTCCTCCTCGGGGGAGGACGTCACCAACTTTTCCGAGGGCGACTTGGTTTGTGCTATCTGATTATTAATCTGTTCGGTGGACAGTTTAGACAAGTCCCGTAGCCGGAAGCCCAGGTGTGACTCGAGGTGACTGATGTACGTGGAAGGAGTCCTGATTTGCGACGCACAGTCGTTACAAAAGAACACGGGGTGGCCGGTGTCCAAGTTTTTGAGGAACTTTGTTCCACCTGTCCTTCGCAGCTGGTATTTCACGTTGGCCAGCCAGTGGCTGATGGTGGTCATGGAGAGCCCGGTGAACCTCGAGATGTGCATTCGCTCCTGGGGGCTCAGGTCTGACATGACGTACTTCCCCTCGGACGTCTGCCGGAGGCTGGCGGCAAACTGGGCCTGGAGGATCAGCAGGTGCTGCGGGTTCCAGTTTGACTGGCGGCCCTTCCTCTTCTGGGCGGGCGTCGCCTCCTCGGCCTCCTCCAGCGTGGCCCCGTCAATGTCAGACTTCTCAGAGGCGCTAGAAGGAGTGGAGGACTTTGACGTGTGGCTCTCTGTCAAGTTCTTCAGCATATCGGATATATCTGACAAGGCATTCTCGCGTAGCGGCGAGTTTGACATGAATGATGCGACGGCAGATGTCTTTGCCGTTGTCACCGTGGATGAGGAGGTGGCCGGCGACGTGGACGTGGGTGACAAAAGCACTGAACCCAAAGAGCAGCCCTTGTCACTCTTCCCCTTCGTCAAGTCTATGGGCTGGTCGTTGTTGACGTGGTAGAAATAGCGGTCGAGGTGGTCCGCCTTCTTGGACTGGAGGGGTGGCGGGGTGGCCACGGCCGCCTTCTCGGCCAGGCTATTGCTCATTTTGAACAGCATACTCATGGGGTCGAGGGCGGGCAGGGAGGGCTTGGCGGCCTTGCCCAGGTGGATGTTCATGACCGACTGGAGGGCACTCAGGGGGTTCACGAAAGGCTGCTCGGGCGGGTGGTCGGTGATGATGGCCGTGCTGCTGCTCAGGCCGCTGCTCATGGCCTTCACCAGCTCCTTGCCATTCTCCACCGGCTCGGCCGGGGGGCTCCCCTCCTTGCACCCGTCCCGCTGGGGGCTGGGGCTGCCCTCCTGGCTCTTGAAGCCTCCGTCGCTGGATGCCTCCATCTTGATGGGCTCGCTGACGTCGCTGCTGCACGGGGACGGGGTGGCCCGCTTCGGCGGAGACAGCTTACCCTCCGGCTCCTTCAGCTTCTCCTCCACTTTGGCAACTTTCTCCGTGACTTTCTTCACCAGCTCCTCCATGGCGTGAAAGTTGGTCTTGGGCATGGGTGAAGTCTGGCTGCTGGGCGGGGAGACCAGGGTCTGGTTCTTCGTGGGAGACACGATCTCGCTGTTGCCAAACATGGGTTTCAGGGGCGCGCTCTTCCCCGAGGAGCCCAGGGACAGCTTCATCATGTTGGGGAGCTGGTAGGCGGCGTGGATGCTGGGGTAGCCCCCCCAGCTGGGGGTGCCGTTCTGGGCCTTGTTGATGGCAGACGTCACTGTGTTTTCCAGGGACTTGAGGATATCCAGTCCCCCCTTGGGGCTCTCCTCGAGGTCGTTCTCCGTCAAGTAGTGGTACTTGGAGGAGATGTCGTACTTCTCCTCTTCCTCGCAGGGCTTCTCCTTCTCCTTGGGCTTCTCGTCGGCGGCCGCCTTCTCCTTGTCGACCTCCTTCTTGACCTCTACGCTCAGCTTCGGGGAGACGCTCGCGGGGGTGTTGGTGGGGGACGTGAAGGTGGTGGCGGCCAGGGGCACAGACTGCACCTTCTCGTCCAGCAGGGTGGTGATGGTGGGCGTGACGGGCGTCTCCATGATGGGCTTGCCCTTCTTCATGGCCGAGTTCGTGACCTTGATGAAGTGGCCGGTGACCATCATGTGGGCGGTGAGCTCCTGTAGCGTGTCGTGGGAGCTGCCGCACTCCATGCACTTCAGGATCTGGGACTTGCGGGCTTCAAAGTGCCAGGCGTAGCTGGCCCCGTTCTGGTGGCCGTACCGGTTATTTGGCGTGATGTAGGGGTTGGAGTTCTTCTGAAGCACGTCGTTGGTATCCGCCATCGCAGCCTTGGGGGTCCCGCCCGTGGAGTCCGGGGAGCTGGGCAGCTCCAGCTCCAGTGAAGCTTTCTTCCGTGCGGCGGGGATGATTTTGGCTGTGACGGGCGTGACGGGTTCCTTCAGAGGCACTTTTTGGTAGTGTTTTGTTTTGATCATGTGGACACTCAGGTCCTGCAGGGACTCGAACGAGTGGCCGCAGTACATGCACTTCAGCACCTTCTGGGCGTCCTCCTTGCCCTCCATCTCCAGCAGCGAGCGCTTGCGGGGCTTGGACCAGCGCTTGGGGTTGTTGTTGTCCGTCTCGTGGTTGTCGTCGCGGTAGTGCCCGGTCTCGTTCATGTGCACCGTGAGCTCCACCAGCGTGTCGTAGGCGGCGCTGCAGTCTTTGCAGCGGAACTTGCTGGCGCCCGTGAAGATGGAGCCGTAGAGCTTGCTGCTCTGCCGGTAGAGCTGCACGGTGCTGAAGAGGCTGGGCTCGGGCAGCACGCGGCTCTGGGACACTTGCTGCAGCGTCTTGGCCATGGCGCTCTGGTGCCAGTCGAAGCTCCCGCTGCCGCAGCTGCTGCTGCTGCTGCTGCTGCTGCTGCTGCTGCCGCCGTTGTTTTTCTCGGACGAGGGCTGGTGCAGGTTGAGGTGCAGGTTGGACCAGTATGAGTTGGACAGGAAGTTATTGTACACGGCCTTCATCTGCTCCAGGCTGTCCGACACGGTCGTGTCCTCCAGGGGGACGGCCGCCTCCTTGGTCTCCTCCTCGTTCTTGATGGAGCCGCTCTCGAAGTCGGCCATGCGGTCGCTGGTCTCGCTGATGTGCGACTCGCTGTCCATCTCGTGGCTGGAAAACTCAGCCGCCGGGGAGTTCTGGTAACTGGGGCAGGCCTTGCTGAGCTCCTTCTCGGGGCACATGTACTTGGCCGAGGGCTCCCCATCTACCGTGCTCTCCTCGGGGTCTAGGTCCTCTTCCACTAGGGCAGCGGCCTTTAGCTCCTCGGAAACATAGGCTGCCGCGAGAGCAGGTGCGAAGCCGAGGCGGGCGGGACGGACGGACAGGACCGAGATGAGGACAAGGAGAGATAGGAAGGAAGGAAGGAAGGAAGGAAGAAAAAAAAAAAAAGCGTTAGTAAGGGCTGAGCTTACCTATAATATTTTCTCGACTCTCAGGAAAACACAGCAAAGTGGACGGGCCCGTGGATTTGGAAAAATTAAATAGTTAAAACGGGGTGTTTCTTTGGAGCAAAGGAAAAAAAAAGTCTGCTCTTCAAACATAATTTGCCACCTTATTCTTCTCAAGGGGCAACAGCTTGAAATTAAAACTAAATTTGAAATTAATGAAGCACATTCTGGAGGTGGCATTCATTTCTAAAGTAATAAATTACTTGTATCAACCTCAGAGACAGGAGTTCCTGTCTGTCAATTAATATGTCTTATGCTTCTCCTACCCCTAATGCATTTCTTAACAGACAGATTCACAATTTAAATTAAGCAAGCATTTTTTACTCATTACATTTTTGAGGCTCAATCTTTAATAAATACAAAGTATGAAAACATCAATAAAATGTTTACGAAGTAAAAGGAAAGTACATCAATGGCAATAAATTAAAAACAAGGTTTTGTGGGTTTTTTTTTTTTTTTTCTTTCTTCCTTTCTTCTGGAAACGCAGCTCTTGAAAAAGCTTATGATACGTTTTGCTACCAGGGGCTGGGCACTGGTTTGTTCCCGACGGGAGAGGAGACCCCGACCCAGCCCTGGCCCCGTCCTCCGCGCATACACTCAGCCATGCTCTCAGCCGCCTGCACACACACTTTCCATGCAGAATTATGTCAGAACAAGTTCAGGAAAATTGGTATGCGGTGCTCATTCCTGCTGTATAAATATATACAAGACCTTCCAGTGGACCTTACAAATGTCAAAGTGTTTGCTCTTAAGACTACTTTGTCAATATTTACTCAGCATAAGCTTCATGGGCATCCAACAGGGATCTTGTCTTTCTGGAAGCAACGTAACTGGGGATGTAAATCCAATGTGCACTTCCCCGGCAGGTGGAGGGCAGGGCTGGGCAGCTCCGGGTTCTAGAACGGCCACTCCATAGGCGCCAAGCCAAGAGAGCAGGCGTGTTCACGGAATAAAGTTTTTGTGAGTTTTTGGTGGTTTGTTTTTTTTGGGGGGGTTTGATTTTTTTTCTTTTTTTTTTTTTCCCATTTCCTTGCATCTGGGGATTTAGGTTGTTCCTTACCAGACCTCGCCTAGTTGGGCTGGTCTTTGTGAACAACCAGGCATGGTGAGCAGCAATTTTAAGGCAGGAAAAGAGACCACTTCCCGTCCGCTTCTCCATATGCCTGTGGCAGAAAGCCAGTGGCCAAGGGTGTCTGGTGGCCAGGATGGTGGAGGGCGAACGGTCTGGCCGGCCCAAACAGAACCAAACCCCAGACAAACTCTTGGAAAAGAAAAAGAAGACTCGTTTGTGGAATTTACTTCCAAATTTTAAAGATTCGCCTCCTACCAATTTGACACCAGGAAAAACAACAAACAAACAAACAAAAAAACACAACAAAAAACAGTGAAATGACCCAAAAAATATAATTCCCCAGAAGACACATAGATATTTCCCCTCCCTTGCTCTTCCATGCTGGTCCGGTGTGATTTTCTCCTAGTCCTAAATCCCCCTTTGGGCACCAAGAATTCTAAGCTGAGGCCAGAGGGACATCGCAAAGGTGAGTGGAGCTGGTGTCCCAGGAACACACCAGCGTGTGGGTCGCCGCCATAGGGATACGCAAACGCCAAAGTGAGGGGCTGGTGTTTGAGCCATGGAAGGACCTTCACAAGTGGGCTGAGGAGAGGGCCCCGCTCAGGTCAGCCGATGTATGAGGTGCCGGGGTGGGCCTCCAGTTTGAGGCCCTGCTCTTAGAGATGATGCATGAAAATGGCAAATGAGCTTTCTCTCTGGCTGGGACCAAAACAAACGGGAAAACCCTGCTCTGGGCAGGGGAGGCTCCTCTGTAGGCCAGGCTGGCCAAGGTGAATGCCTTGCTGGGGAAAGGAATAGGATAAGAACAAAGAAAAAAATATCTCCGTCTCTCCCAAGGGCCTTCCTTAGCCCGCAGCACATCCTGGAATGTGGCTCTCAAACTCCAGCACGGCTGGCAGGTCTAGGAGGAGGGCAGTCAGCAGTGAGGAGAGGGACCAAGAGTCACCGTTTGCCTGCAAGTGCCCCAGTGTTAGCAGGAAAGTTTTGCATCCCAAGAATCCTCTCAGACCCGGGCAGACCCGGGCAGGCGGTCGCCCTACCCTGGGACACACATCGTGAGCTGGTCAGAGTGTCTGGGGAGGGTCTGCATCCTCTAGGAGAGGGGCTAGAGCAGTGTGATCAGGGTTTAACCAGACGTGGCCCACCATCTGCAGAGATGCCTCAGGAGCCCAGATGTGTAACATTTCCAACCAAGGGCGCCATTCTGAACTTGGAAGGGAGGAGGAAACCACATGACCTACATCCCTCCAGCTGAGATGCAAGGAGAAGCCTGGTCCTGTGGAAACAGATATGGATCCCAGATCCCCTTTTCCCCGACAGTGGCCCTCTAAGCCACAGCCTGCAAGGTGAACCCACACTCGGGGCACTTTGCTCTCGTTACGGCTCCCACAGAATGAAGTGTGCAAGAGGCAACGATCCAGAAACGGCCCAGCTGAAGCAGCCATGGGAGGATGCCGGGCAGCCAGAAGAAGCTGGGGCCAGTAGCAGACGCAAATGTTCCCACTGTGGCATACAGACCACCAGCTGAAAGAAAAATCCCGAGCCTCTGTCCAGTCACCTCTCACCCAGGAGCATCGTCCCCCCACCCCGGAGAGGCCTTACCATCTCGAGCACCCCCACAGCACCACACTGATCTGAATAGCCCCTGCCCCACGCAGGGCCCCCGATGCCTCCAGTGCCCTCCAATGCCACCCAGCCTGATCAGAACGCCACCAATCTGATGACTGCAGAGGAAATCCATATTAAAAGAAAAGTAATCTGCACTGAGGAAAATTAAAAAGCTTCAGTGCTGAGCGGTACGGGGTCCTGGGGAGACCTGATGTCACCCCACACACCACCCCTGGCCTCGTCACAGTTTCTGAGGCTCCCGGGAAGCACCCTTGCTCACACCCCCACCAGGGACCATGGCAGCTAGTCGGGCCGTCTCTTCCTTTCCTCACCTGGCGGGGAGGACTGTGTCCCGAGGCTGAGCCAAGGACTTCCGCCCGTCGGTCCTTCCCTCCTCCTTAAAATAAAGGCCAGAGCACGAATCGTTCTGCTCCGTCTTGCAATCCTTGCCTCCTCCAGGAGTATCACGCCCACTCTAGTCACTAAACATGGGGGGAGGGGAGAGGAGCCCGGAGCACGGGCACACGGGCCTAAGAGAAGGAAAGGGGCATCTGCTCCACAAATTTGAACTGGGGACCCACGCACACCCGGAGAGGTGGCGCCCGCTGAGCACGGCATGGTACCTCCTTTCTCCAGGCCTCAGTTTTCCCCTCCATGTGAGACATGGCATTGTCCTCTTCCTTACTTTATGGCTTTCCTGGGAAAGGGGTAAGCAGAGGTGGAAACAGCCTCACCCCTCCAAGCATAGGCTCTTCGGGAACACTCAGCCGAGGCGCTTCTCAGCCCTTTCTTCTCCAGACTAGAAGTCTCTAGACTTCTCTCCTACTCTGGGACAGTTAATGTCCTGGTCAGGGAAGGGGGAAGGGAGGCTGGATGTCTCCAGTCAGTCAGAGGAGACAGTGGGACGTCAACTGGGGGGTAGGTAGGCTGGGTGAAAAGCTGGTCTCCGTCCCCACCACACCAGCCTGCAGGAGCCTCTCCTCCCTGAGGGCCAGTGGCTGACACCATCCACTAGCCCGACCTGACAGGGAATCACGCAGAGCCTCAGGGAGCTTGGCCACTGTGACCCGTTTTGTGAATTCTTTGCTGCTGTGTAATGCTCTGTATGTTCTTATCTGAACTGTCCAAGGTGAGGGCTCCGGTCCACGTTGTCCCAGCTTTGCACACAGTAGGTGAGCAACAGGCACTCACTGTCTCCTTTGGAAAGAGTAGTTGGAGGTCACATCCAGCAGCAAGAGGCTTGTGACCAGCCTTTGTAAGAGGATCTGCCCCCCTCCTGTGCCCTGGGCAGCCAGCAGCACCCGTCCTCTCCTCTGGGAGCCCACCCACTCCAGGCCCTCCCATCTATTCTCCATGAAGAAGCCACGGATCCTCACGTCCCTACTGTTCAGCAGGCCCGTCATGTTAACCCTCACACCAGCGCTGTGATCAACAGCCTCAGTGACCTCCCATCTGGCTTGGAAGAAAGCTCAAATGCCTCAGAGCAACCCCAAAGTCCTCCCTGTCTTGGCCCTGCTTCCTCCCCAGCCCAGCAGCTTCTAGAATGTGCCAAGAGGCCTCTCACCATTCACTGTGCACGGCGGCCTCCTCTGCTGGCCTCCTCTGCTGGAAACCCCACGGCAGATGCAAACGGGAGTAAGTGAGCCAGTGCCCCCTTCCCTGGGCCACAGGTGAGGGGTAATGTCTGGGGGCCTCACTGACCCCCCACTTTTGTTCGCTTAGCCACTTCTCCTTGTTATAAGGCACACCACTGGAATCACCTGCTTACAGCCAAGCATTCCAGGATGCTCTGACAGACTGTCAGCTTCATGTGGCCACCAGGTCCTACCCCCCGCTCCCAGCATCTGGGGCAACCCTGTTGTTCAGCACGTAGTAGCCATTCAACACGTCCATGGAATGAATGAGCGAATGAACACCATAGATGACTCCTTCAAACTCCCTAATCGTTGCCCAAGCATCTAAGGGATCCAGACTCCGGCCAGTCCCAGAGCAGAGCAGATGTGCTGGGGTCCAGTCCAAAGTCCTTCCTGGACCAGCTCCCTCTGCGTGTGATGACTTCATGGGGAACCGCCTCTGCGATGCAGGGACAGGATGACAGGGGACAGGATGACAGCCCACACCCAAAGTCCGCTCTCCAGGAAGGCGTTCTCACAGCTCTTTGCTCTTGAACAAATGAAACTGAAAATTTGCTGCCTGCCGGCTCCGGTGGTGGGGCTGGGGGACTCTCATTCAAACCAAGGCAACAGCTGTAAAGACTCAAAGACACACGCGGGAGTGGAAGCCAGCGAGCGAGCGAGGGCCGGATGGGGGCCTCGTGTTTCATTTTCCCCCAAGTGGCTCAGTGGAAAAAGTTTCTCTCCAAGAGGTGAGCCCTTCCAGATCTGCTGCTGCTGATTCCCTGTGTACATCCTCCCTCTCTCTCCCCGCAACGAAAAGCAAGTGCTTAAAGCAGCAGCGTGGCAATCTGTCTCTCCAGAGCTCAAGGCCGAGGGCATATCTGGGGGCCAGGGATTGAACGGCAGGACTTCATTCATGCAGAACTAGAGGGGACTCTGGGGTAGAGACCCATGTTCGTGGGACACCAAAGCCGTCAGGATTATAGGAGCTTCCTGCAAACTCCCATAGCCCAGGACCCCCGGAACATCCAGGATACAAACCCACGGTCAAGCCTAATACACGCATGTCTGTGAACCATTTTCCCATTCATCACACCTGACCCTTTCCACGGTCCCAGCAGGGGGATTCAACGATTCCTTGTCTGCGCTTTAGGAAGCTGGAGTCCTGACCAGTTAGATGGGACACTCGCAAGCCCTCCGCTGAGACTCCCCTGGAGTCAGGGCAGGTTTCAAGGGCATTTGACTCCATTCCTGGGGGAACCACACAGAGGGTGTGGAGCGAGGGCCGTACTCCCGGGACACAGAGCAGGCTGCCACGTCACAGCCTTCCCTGGCTTCCCACCACCAGGGGTTCCATGCCTGCCTCTCCAGGAGGGTCCTGAGTGCTCCTGCTTCCCGAGACGTGGCTGCGGGGACAATGGATGTGTCCAAGGGGACGATGGACGTGTCCAAGGAGTGAAAAGCCTGACCACCGGATCATCAGGTGGGGAGACAGCAGCTCCCTCATTAATATTTATTATCGTCACAAACTAAACTCAACCACTAGGTGAGAAGAAATTAATATATTCGACATAAATATAAAAGAGTAAGCTGGGGCATCATGGAATTCATTTCTGGGCAAGTGGGAATGACCTTCACCACACATTTGTGAATCTCTCCCAAAAGGAGGCGAGGAAGGAGTCGAAGTGTCCCTGTGGGTCTGTGCTCTCCAGCCACGGGGGCTGTGGGTACAGAAGGGGTGCAGGGGGCACCAGCAGGCAGAGGATCGAGAGGGAGAAGGCATGGCTGCACCACCCCTGCTCCCAGAGGCAATGTCACCATAAACGGTCCTGCCGATTTGCACATTTCCTGGGCTGCAAGGAAAGTTTGGAGGTAAGCCCTCTGTTTTCAAATTCCGGAGACTCCCAGGAGGGAAGGAGTTTTGCTTCTGAAAGCTTCCTTAGACTCCCCTCCCCGCCCCACAGTGAGGGTGACCTAATATTCCCTCCCCCCTCACCGTCCCACCCCTCCAGCTCTCTAGTGAGGGCAGCCCAGAGGAGTGTCTCCTGTTGCCCGTGAGATCCTGTCACTCATCCATGGGGCAGCCTGGGCCTGGGATGGAGACAGAGAGGAGCAGGCGGAGGACAGACGCTGTCTGTGTCCGGAGTCCTGGGTTGAGAAGGGTGAGGAGAGGGAGGGGGCAGGAGCAGAGAGAGGAGAACACCAGGAGAAAGATGGGGGAAGGAGAGAAGAATCCACTGGAACTGGGATTTGGGGGAGACAGAGACAGAGAAGGATATGGGAGAGACAAAGAGGCAGACACAGAGAGACAGCCAGAGCCATGGAGAGAGGAAGGGACAGAAGAAGTGGGAGATAGGCGGGCAAGGGAAGGAAGCGAGTGATGGACATCTGAGGAGAGACAGGCAGAAGAGAGGACTGCGGGCGAGGATGGAGGCCGGTGAGTTCAGAGACGGCCTGAGCTGGGAGTCCTGGTGCAGGCTGGGGAGGACAGGGGCCTGGGGAGCTGCCGTGGGTCTGTGCTAAGTCTGGAGCCTCAGGCCAGTCTCAGCCTCCCCAGAGCCCTCAGACTGTCAAAAGAAAATTTCAAAAAGGGTGGTTTGTTGTTGTTGTTGTTATAAGAACAATTTAACCAGCCGAGGAGGTGATCAACAAGAAAACTGCTCAGCTGACCCTGGTGAGCAGAACACGTGGAAGGCCTGCTTCTGCCCCAGAGCTGATGTGCCCCAGGGCTAGCGTCCTGCCTGGCCTGGAAGCCCCAAGAGGAGCGGGGCCCAGGGGCTGGGCCTCACACGCCGAACCAGCCCAGGAGACAGGTGACACTGGACAGCGTGTGAAGAAGGCTGCGGGCTCTGGAACCTGGCTCTCCTGACCCTTCTCAGGGCAGCTGTGCACCCGCCCTCACAGCCAAGGCTAATCTCCCTGTTCCATACATCAAATTCAAGTTCAGTTTCAAGAAACCCAAAACCCTCTGGTGAGGCTCTGAGTCCTCTCCCTGTTTTAGGATTTGCCTAGATGCAGAAACACAGGGTCACCACGGCGGGGGGTGGGGGGGGTCTTGGCCACCTCTGGCCCACACATGGGCCCACGACAATGCAGACTCCCAGTCATGACAGGGGACCCCTGGGAAGCCCCGCCCCGGGGACAGGGGTCACCTGGGCGAGGGCCTGCTGACTGCTGGCGGCCCTGTACTGCAGGTTTCCCTCTAGGGTGAATGACATCTCAGAGAGCCCCCTGGGCCTTGGTTCCTGTTCTGCCACCTGCTGGTCCGGTGATCATGAGACTGGCTTTAGGTCCCTGAGTTCCAAGTTCTTCCCGGGGCATGGTTGGGGGAAGGTGAGGAGCCACTCCTGCCACACCCGCCTCCCAGGTGTTTGCGAAAAAGCAAGGTCCTCCCTAAGGAGTGAGGGCAGCAGGACTCTTCCAAGTTAAAGGGACTCTGCCTTTGGAAGGAGGGCCCCAGGGACCGGCAGGAATCATCCAGGGGCCTGCACCGGGGAGGTGGGGATGGGCTTTGGGTCTGACCTCTGGGCTGACTCTGCTCTTGCAAATGTAGGCTTCCCAGCTGATGGTCTCCCAGACCCCCAGATGTGTGGGCTGCCTTTTGGGAAAGGGGGGCTCTGGGGAGGCAGAGCCCTGCTGGGTAAGGACTCCCCACGTGCACAGGCTCTGCGCTTCCTCCTTCTGGCCACCTTGTGGGCTGTGGCGAAGGAAGAAAGCCAGAGAGGAAGGAGAAGAAGCAGGGAGAGAAATAAAGAGCAAGGGAAGGAGACAGAGGAAGGAACAGACATCAGAAGAGCTATCCCAAAACTAAATTCTCTGACTGAGCACGCCCACTTCCCCCAGGCCTGGGTCATCCTCAAGACCTCTGGGAAGGAAGGAGGCAGGGGCAGCACCAAGCCTGGTTCGCCCCACAGCTCCGTCCCCTTCCACCTGACTCGAGATTCCCAGGCTCCCAGACCCATGGGGGCGATGGTCAGACCAGACGCCCTTCACTTGGCGCCTGCACCAACAGTGGCCGGGCAGCCTCCAGCCTCTGGCCCCCTGCCACCTTGGCTTGGTCCACATCACATCAGTTCTGCCCTGAGCTGCCTTCCTCTTTATGGGGAAAGAGCTCCACATCCCCAGAAAACCTCACCTAAATCTCCCTCTGTTCGAAACACATGGAGAAAATCCATGCAGACCAACCCATTTTTACACAAGAATTTCTGCTCTACGAAGGAATCCTGCAAAGTGCCGGGGCATTGTGCCCCCAGGGTTATTTCTACACAGATCTCTCCTCTGTGGGTGCAGCTGTGTCTGCAGCAACTGCCCGGTCTGGTGCGACTGCCTTTGGGGCCCCAAGTTACCCCCAGATGCTCTGAGATCCCATAAAATGGGCTGCTGTGAGCCTAGGGGACAAGGGGCAGGGACAGGCAGGGTGCCCAGCACTGGGCCGGCAAGAACAGAACACTGGCACCCTCTAGGCAGCTCCCAGCACCCTGAGACTCAGGGCTCCCAAGAAGGGAAAACTCAGAATAGAGCGCGTGGGACTTGCTTTTTGTGCCGAGAAAGGAGGAGATGGCCAGAGGAAGTGAGGGATGGGAGTCGGCGGGGAGCTTAGGTAAATGTGCTGGGTAATACCAAGGTGATCAGATGGATCTGTGGGCCTCTGTTAGGGTATCACCAGGCAACAGAGAGAGAAGATTGATTCCAGGAAGGGAGGACACACAGCTTGGTACCCAGGAGGTCACAATCCACCAAATCCAGCAGACAACATGAGGTTTCTCTAGCCATCCACCTGGGCACCTGGGGTCACAAGACATCACCCAAGCCATCCGCAGTGACGGAGGTCACAGGCTCTGGGAACAAGGAGACATGGCATTCGAGGATGGCACCAGGGAGACCAGGGGCCTCCCAGGCATCCCCACTGGGCGCCAGGGCTTCCCAGGAACCAGGATAATCCCCCAAAGGGCCCAAGCTGGGCCAGAGGAACGAGGAGTGCATGGCCGGACTCTGGGGAAAGGAAATGGTAGCAGAAGTGCTAGTGGTCAGGAGTCCTCCAGGAGGCTGGCCGCGTTGGGATGACAACCTCCCCTAGATTGATTGTTCTTCCCACTAGCAAGGTCAGGAATATTAATTTCGTACAAGTTAATTTGATGTAATGTGCAAGACGAACGCTTGTTCAGTTGGGTATCACTGTGCTAATAAAGCCACAATGCTTTCACGCCAAGAAAAGCATGGCGTTAGCTGATTGGTGCATAAGGTTGGCGTGAATCAGGCGACGTACCCTTCAGCGGAGCCGGAGTGGCCAAGGAGTAGCTGTTCCGGCCATCAGAGGCTGCTGCTGATTCTTTAGAAGGCCGATGACAGCAAGGTCCCGGGGACACCTCCCAGCTGCTGGAAACCCCAGCATCTTCTGAAGCCTGAGCACCCAGACCAAGGTCTATCCCTGTAGATACGTCAGAGAAGATTCCCGAAGCCACACGTGGCCCTCGTGCCCCAGGGTAAGAAAGGTCTTTCTAAGGCTTCTCTGGATTCTTGCTGCAATGAGAGCCTCGTTCAGCCATCTCAGCAGCCCTTCTGAGCAACCTCCCTCCCCTTCCCGAGACCTTCCCCTGTGGGAGCGGTGGGTCAGATAACCAGGAAGCCAGGAAGTTGGGAGGCTCCCCCAGATCAGCAAGGAAGGCGAGCTCCCTCAGCTCTGAGGTCACGCTCCCCGCACTGCTTCTGGGCGATATGCTCTGCTACAAGCTGGGCACCCACCCTGCTTCAAGGAAAAAAGAAACGGATCAAAGACACAGTCAGGTTCAAAGCAATCGCCTCAGACAATAAAAAGTAAATAAACATTCAGTTTGGGGACCCTGAGTCCCCTCTGTCCCCAGCTTCAAGCACACTTCATCCAAAGAAAAATCCTCTCAACCTTGGTGGAATTTCAGACAGCAGCAAACAGGGATTGGGTGAATTATTAGGGGCAAGGGATGTGCTCAGATTTCTCACATGGCCCACACGGATAATGGTCAATTTTGCTAATGGCTAAGAAGAGTCATGCCTTACACACCTTCAGCTCTGAAGCATGGGATCTCCTGGAGATCAGACAGAGTGATCCTCACAGGATAGCTTGTGATTCCCAATGAGGCAGCTACTAAACCAAGGGGAATTCTTGCCTATATGCTCACTCAATGACCTGGGGGAACCACAGTTGAGAATAGGGCAATAGGTTGAGGAAATTCTGAGTAGTCCTTATGATGGGCCTCTTCCAAGTGGGCTATACATGTACAACTCAAATTCTTGCTAGGCCTTATTGTCTGTTCTTCATGGCACCCAAAGAACTCTATCCAGGGAGAAGATAAATGAATGGCTTCCATGAAGGAGGAGTGAAGACTTACATGGAAGAGGAGACAACTGATTCATGCAATTGATCTATCCACCCATCCATCCACCCACCTACCCATCCACCCATCTACCTACCCACACACCCATCCATCCATCCATCCACCCACCCATCCACCTACCCACACATCCATCCATCCATCCATCCATCCATCCATCCATCCATCCACCTCTCCATCCATCCATCCACTTGCCCACACACCCATCCACCCATCTATCCAAAAACTCATCCCTTCATCCAAAGTGTATATGATATAAGTACATGCTCTAGATGCTCTAGTTTAGGAATAAGAAGTTGTCAAAATAAATAAGTCAGAGTCACAGGTTTTACTTTTATGTGGTCAAGATGACCTTGGTTACATAGATCATAGGGCATTAGAGGATCATACACCCTCATAAACTTCTTTCATATTCAAAGCCCAGCATAACCAAGCTCCATTTTATCTTCCAAGTTTATCTTCCACGGTCTACCTGTCCCCGGACACACAAGCCACCCTTCCCTGATGATGTTCCTTTGTCCTTCCTTGGTCTACGCATTTCTTTCACTTAGTGTAACATGCTCCATCTTTTTATAACCTCGTCCCAGCCCTCCAAGACCCTGCTTGTTCTGCCCCCCACCCCCAGGAAGCCCCTTCACACCTGTCCCTCTGAAAGCGACCTCGCTAACCTCAGTGATGATGCCAGGGGTGGAAAAGTCCTCTCTAAACTCTAACTTTCTAGAGAAATATAAGGAATGATTATTAGCTAATTGCTTGCACCAAGTCTCTTCTGGCGTTTATCCCACATAACTTTTACAATGGCTAACTGTGCACATAACCCTTCTCCATGCACACTACAGAGGCAGGAACCCAGCATTCCTCACCTGTGCACCCTTCACACAGCCTGGCAAGTCAACACTCTTACACACTTCTGCTCACATTCACAGCATTAGGTGGGAGCTGCTTGGCCTAAGAAATGCCACAGACCAAGTGGCAGAAGTTCCCGCCAGCTCCCTTCCCACTCTCAAATGCAGGGCAGAGCAGCCCCGAGAGCCTTCGACCTCGCCCACATCTCCCCACACTCCTATTTCACAGAACAGACACAGTATACAGAAGTCAAGGTCGCAGTATTTCTCAG
>PISX010000287.1:55825-170825 GCA_004024625.1 Mellivora capensis
CAGCAGGCACTCACCTAGCACTCAGTCAGCATTTAGCCAGCACTGAGCCAGCACTTACCTAGCATTCAGACAGCACTCAGCCAGCACTCACCTAGCACTGAGCCAGCACTTACCTAGCATTCAGACAGCACTCAGTCAGCACTCACTTAGTACTCAGCCAGCACTCACCTAGACTTCAGGCACTCACCTAGCATTTAACCAGCACTCGGCCAGCACTCACCTAGCACTCAGCCAGCACTCAACCAGCACTCACCTAGCATTCAGACAGCAGCACTCAGCTAGCACTCACCCAACACTCACCCAGCATTCAGACAGCACTCAGCTAGCACTCAGACAGCACTCACTCAACATTCAGTCAGCACTCACCCAACACTCAGAGACTACTTAGCCAGCACTTACCCAGCACTCAGCCAGGACTTAAACAGTACTCCCTAGCATTCAGCCAGCACTCACTTACCACTCACATAGCACTCAGCCAACATTCAGCCTACACTCAGCAATAATCAGCACTCAGTCAACAGTCAGCTAGCATTTAGCTAGCACTCAACTAACACTCAGAAAGCACTCACCCAGCACTCACCCTACAGTGAGACCAATACTCAGCCAGCATTCAGACAGTACTCAGACAGCACTTCCCCAGCACTCAGACAGCACTTCACACTACTAGCCTAGCACTCAGACAGCATTTATACAGTACTCAGTACTCACTCAGCACTCAGACAGCATTCAGTCAGAACTCAGAAAACACACACCCATCACTCAGGCAGTTCTCACCCAACATTCAGACAGCACTCAGCATTGGGACAGCACCCACTCTGCACATACCCAGCACTTAGTCAGCATTCACCAACGCTCAGACAGCACTAACTCAGCACTCAGCTAGCACTCACCTAGCACCCAGTATTCAGCTAGCACTCACCCAGCACTCTCCCAGCATTCAGCCAGCACTCAACCTACACAAACCCATCACTCAGCCAGCATTCACTCAGTACTCAGAGAGCACTCACCTAGCACCCAGAACTCAGCTAGCACTCAGCTTTCTCTCTCAGCATTCAGCACTCAGGCAGCACTCAACCTGCACAAACCCAGCACTTAGCCAGCATTCACCCAGCACTCAGAGAGCAACTCATATAGCACCCAGCCAGCACTCACCTAGCACCAAGCACTTAGCTAGCACTCACCCACCACTCAGCCCTCACCCTGCATAAACCCAGCACTCAGAGAGCACTCATTCAGCACTCAGCCAGCACTCACCTAGCACTCAGCACTCAGTTAGCACTCACCCTGCACAAACCCAGCACTCAGCCAGAATTCACCCAACACTCAGCCAGCACTCAGACAACATCCCCCTAGCACACACTGAGCACACACCAAGTTTTACCAATACACACGTGATCACCATTTATATGGCTAGCTCACATCCAGGATGTCATGTAATCTTCCTAGACAGTTTGAAGAAATAAAGTTTTAAATGATTTATATTTATATTTTATTAACTGACATATATAAATACCCTATTGATTTCAACTTCACTTATATTTATTAAGATAGGGTAAAATAGGGTTCCCTAAACCAATAAATATATAAATAGTACCTATTGGCTGGTTGGCATCACATTATCTGTTTCCCTTCAAATATCCTGTCTCACAAATTTATGCTGACACTTGTATAGTCTGACTTAGGTGTTTCTTGTGCTAGATTGAAGAACCCTCAACACCTCACCATGCCCAAAAAGAGAGAGACAGACGGACAGAGAGAGAAGAGAAGAGAAGAGAAGAGAAGAGAAGAGAAAGAAAGACATAAAACAACACTCTCGCCAACTAGTTCCTGTATCGCATAATCCTTTTATGGAGGCTAATTCAACAGCTTATATCAAATTTGAAAATATATATATTCTTTGACCCAGCTAGGAATCTATACTAAAGAATTACTCACCCATGTGCAAAAACAAAACAAAACAAAACAAAACAAAGAAACAAAACCAAAACAAAAAAAACAAAAAACAAAAAAAGAACCTCTATGTTGAAAGAAGTTCTCAGCCACATTTCATATAACATCAAAAAAGTAGGACATCTATTCCATGAAACAATATGCAGCCATTTTAAGAATAAGAGAGAAATGCCAGCAGAGTTGGGGAGCAGTGGGGATGCTCATTCACAGACACAAGAGTAGGAACTGGTACAACCACTCTGAGAACCTGAGTCCCTATTCGGGCTACAGGCGGCCCTGCTCCACAACACAGCAACTCTCTGCAAAGATGCCTACCCAACAGAGATGCACGCACAGCCTGCAGAAGACCTGGACCACAATGGCCTTTGGCACATCATTCATAACAGCCAAGAAGCTCAAGACAGCCTGAACGCCCATCAACAGCAAACGGGCACCTGTATCGAGGCCCATCCATACAACAGAAGAGCATATAGCGGGGAAGATGAACCAACAATTCCATGCATACAACAGAATGGCATATAGCGGAGAAGATGATCTTAATTTGTCTGATGCCTTTCTGTGTGTTACCCTGACTTAAAAGGTTATTTTAAAAAGAACGAGGTAGTTCTATAAATTCTGATGTGGGAAGGTCTCTAAGATGTATTGTCAAATGGGGAAATGTTCGCTGTGTGAGCTGGGAGTGGGACAGGTTGTGTGGTAGGCACCTAGAGAAGGATCTCCTCCTAGGTGGGAGCAGTGTGCTCCTGCAGTGCAGGAGGGGATGTGGTTGCTGGGGAGGGAGATGGTAGGAGGAGGGTGAGAGAGGAGGTCTCTTCTGCATGGTTTGAAATTTTCACAAACACACACTCATGAATGTATTGCGAAACTTTAATACATAGAAAAGGCCATTTACTTTTAGTGTCCCCAACCCCCTCCTAGGTGGCAGGCTCTTTACAGGACAAAGTCCCCTCTCAGAGCACTCACTGGGGAAGGCAGGGGTAGGACAGCGGGTTCCTGGATGCAAAGTTGCAGGTGTCAGGGACGTACACAAGCCCCTCAGCCTCCCTAGATGTCCCTGCCTTTGCTTCCCTCTGCCCGCCTGCATTCTGGGTACAGATGTCACCCGGTCACAGTGGATTAGTGGAAACAGGGGTAAACCGTGTGCTGAAACCACTGACCTTGGTGAAAGGAGGCAGGGAGAGCCACCTTTCCACCTCCTGCAAGGGCTGCTGGGCTGCCTGGGGCCCCACGTGTGGGGATACTCAAAGCACCCATGGGCCACGGCGCTTGCAACCACACGTGGGGCCCTGTGCTCACTCGTGGAATCTGTGGGTCTCTCAGGCTTGCCCTTTCCTTTCCAGTTTGGCTCCTTCCCCTCACTCCTCTGCAACCACAGCCCTGCAATCACCTCACTGATTCTCCTGAGCCCCAGAGGTGGCCATGGGAGGGGCAGAGGTCTGCAGCGTAGCCTCTCCGGGCGTCCCTTCCCGTTGTCAGAGCTGAACGAGACAGCTGCCTGGGGCTGAGAGGATACACAGTGTGGCTGAATACTCCCTTCCTGGGGCCGAGAGAAAGTTTTAGGGCCTCGGGTTTTGAGTCTAAGATAGGTGCTCAGGAAACCCCAGGCTTTGGGGCAGTGAGGAAGGGCCCTCTGGACAAATCAGAGTCCATGTCCCTTGGCTTACTTCCCTGGCCATTCCCTAATGTATTCTGATGGCCCCAGAAATCCTGTTCCTAAAACCCAGACACAAACACTCCACCCCACTGCAAAGAGCCCTGCAATCAGATCAGAGGCATTTCCCAGGTCAGGCCCAGCGGGCACCCTTCTTGGCATGGAGGGACAGAGCCAAGCACAGCTCCCTGTGGCCTCCTGGGTAACTGCCCCTCCTCAGGTGGCTCTCAGGGGCATTTGCGATCTCAGCACCCCCCCCCCAACTTCCCTGGTGCTTCCTGGGTACCTAGGAAAGTTCCCTTTGGGCCTCTGCCCTCGCGACCAGGAACCCTTCACCTCCGGAAACCAAGCTGATGCCCGTCTCCCGGGGTGCTTCCCTGTGCCCCCCAACTCCAGGCCAACGCTTCCCACCTCTGAGTGCCCACAGCCCTTCAGGGATTCTCTAGCCCCCATGGGGGCGGGGGGAGGGGAAGGGCTGGGCAGGCAGAGGTAAACTGTCCTAACGGCCCCTGGTACGGGACCTGGCACACCCGGGGGCCCTGACTGAGCTCTCTGAATTGCTTTCAGATGAGGAGAAGGTGGACTTCATCCTTGTTCTTTTCTGTTTGTTTGCTTTCGTTTTGTTTCCTTGGGATACTGCAGAGCCCAGCAGCATTTCCATCACAACTAAAAAGCCAGAAGCAACGGCCGGCCAACACACGGGAGCCTCCCTTCCCCTGCAGCTGAGGGTCATGGGCCGGCCTCACCCATGGAGGCACCTTCCTGAACGTGACCTTCCCCGAGCTGTAGAACATGCCAAGGGGGTAGGGGCAGCCCACATCCCAGGCCCGCTGAAGAGATGGGGAGACTGAGGCTGGGAAGGAAGGCAGCTCTCACGACGCTTCTTTCTCTCCCTGCGTCTCCCACATGGGAGCATGCTGTGTGCGCGTAAAGACACGGAGGGAAGGTGCCCACAGTCTTGGAAAGCGTGGCACACATCCTTGGCCAAACAGGGCGACATCACCTACCTTAAAAGTTACAAAATATGCACAGTAGGTCAAGGAGCACGTGGCACACAGTGGGGGTGCCCAGAACCCTCCTGTGGGTCCCCACGGGGGCACCCAGGTCTCCCGGGGCAAGAGGGAAAGTAGCTTTTGCATCAGAAAATACAAACGGGAGGGCTGTTTTCTGGGGCCAGCAAAATCCCCAAGTCCCTGAAGGTCACCTGAGACCGGCCTACAGAGTGTGGGGCAAACGGGCTCTCTGCCGGTTCTGGAAAGAGGGGGGGGCAGGCGCCTTGGGGATGCGTCCTCTGGCCACAGCAAGTGAGCGTGTGTGTACAGAATGTCCTCGTGTCAACCTTCCGTGAGGGGGGCCGGCAAGCCCGACAACGAACACCACCCCGTAGATCTGTCACCCAGTCCGGGAGGCTTGCCTCAGGGCGGCCCCTTTATCTGGCTGCCTCTCTGAGGGGATGGTCTGAACGGTCTGGAGCCACCACCATGAACACAGAATGTCACACAAGCAAAGACACTTGTCAAATGCCTTTCCCTTACAAGCACCCTCATCATGACCTGTGTTAATGAAGTTAATTGAATTTAAGATCAATAATGGTTAATTATTGCAATTTGACATTCAGAGATAAATGGCTTTAAGACAGAGCGGGGTGTGTGTGTATGCGTGTGTGCGTGTATGAGAGTGTGTGTGTGAGAGAGAGAGAGAAAGTGTGTGTGTGTGTGTGTGTGTGTGTGTGTGTGTGTGTGTGTCTGTGTGTCTGTGTGTGTGTGTGAGAGAGAGAGAGAGAGAGAGAGAATCCTCTCCAAAGAAGGTGAGCACATTACAAGCCTAAGAGGGATCCCACGAGCCTTCCATTGATTCTGGTACAATCTGATCGACTTCATCCTCTGATGAATGTGGGCTTTTCAGAGCTACAAGTAAATGTTCTACAAGACTACTCTAACCCTTGTCACTGGCCAAATCTATACGTGCTGTACACCAGAAATCTATTGAGATAGATTAAAGACTTGCTGTGGAAACAAGAGCAGCTTCAATAAAGGTGAAGGTTTATTATATTGACTATTAATGTAACTTAACTGTATGCAGTTATGAACGCTTATGGATCAGGGCAGTTTAATTTGGGGCAGTTAGATATGATTATAATTGAACACCAATTTTTTTTTTAACATTACCAAAGATGAACTGAATTCTACATGAGGTTGGGGGCCAGGCCGGGGGGTGGAGAAGTCCAGCTCGGATAAAGTAGGTGACAAGGAACTCGCCCGAGGATAGCCTCCAGGGGACAGGGCCACAGGGCTGCTGCAGGGATGGGCCCAGGCCTCCATCATGCTGACCCTGACGGCTCAAGCCCCAGGCCCAGGTCCGTCAGCTCTCCAGGGCCTGACACCTAGGCAGGCTGCAGCTGTCCCCAGAGCTAGGGTCAGGCCTGATGGAGTGGCTCCTCTGACTTTCCAAGAGGTTGGTAAAAAGTTTACTGTTCAGAGGGGTCTCTTGGTAGAAAGACACATCCCCAAATGCGGGGGTAACCGAAACTCCTCCCCGCTCGCAGAACTGGTTAAATGACCACTTACAGGATTCATAACGACAAAGTAAATGTCGCCGGGGAAAGAAAGTCCTCACTGATCGCAGAGCACTGATGATAAAATGCTGCTGAGGGGTTCTGTCAAAATGTAAGATTATGCAAAGACACCGTTGAGAACACTGCTAATCATCTGCTTGTGTCAATTACTTGAAGGGTCTCTGACAGCATATTTACATTAAACACATTTCAGGAGCAAAATCCTTAATGTTATATCAGAATATTTTTCATCACCATTAGTGAATCCTTAAAAATCTTTTTTCCCCCCTTCGGCTACAAAAGGAGCGGTGGTGAGAAGCCTTGTGGGGGGTGCGGATGGCTGGGAATTTCAACTCATCCTGTTGAAAAGAGGCGGGGGCGGTGGAAGTCAGATGAGGGGGATCCCGATCCCTTTTTCCTCTAAGGGCAGATGGCGGCGCCCTCATTTGTCCCGGAAAGCCTCTGTGCCGAGTGGAGAAGGAGGCTCTGGCTTTCGCCCTGGCTGGGGTGGCCGGCCTCACACGCCCAGTGTCACCTCATTTAATAAGAGAAGCAGCAGGTACACAGGGGTAATTACTGCAATCAGAACCAAGGTAAGGCGGGACTGGCACCATTCAAACGCCTCGTCCTGGTCATGCCATCTTGTCCACAGTTAGGGTGTCAGGGAAAGGCACGGGGCCTGAGAGGTGTGGCTGAGCGAGCACCAGTGCCATGGTCAGGGAGCAGAGACAGCAGAGTGGAGGACAGTGGAGGGTCTGCCTTGGGGCTCTCCCAGAGGTGACGGACGGCAGGCTCAGAAGGACCCCAGGGTGCTTGGCAAAGCCTCTCTGAATGCTCTCAGGAAACCATACCCCAAGACAGCCCTGGGCTTTCCTTGACCATCATAATGGCAGCAGCTAGGATGTTCTGGGGGGGCAGGGGAGTGTTGTTTTTGGGTCGTTTACTGACATTTTCCTTACGCTGCCTCCTCTTCTCCTCCACACCCACCCCAGGAGGTGGATCTGGCTGTTGCCCCACTTCACAGATCAGGAAGACTGTGTCCCACTCGGATGCACAGCTCACCAAGCACAGAACCAGGCTGTGAAGCCAGGTCTCCTGGGCTGCTTTCTCACTCCACATCGGGGCCATCTTAGTCACAGGGACAGTGAGATCCCAGCCCTGGAAGCATGCGCCGACACTCCCTGCACTCATAAAGCCAGACAAGGGGTCTATTAAATAACCTCTGAAAAGCCATGAAACCACCCTAATCTCGAAAAGCCGCTCAGGGCTCCCCAGGAGGCACTTCTAAACAGTGCCCCAGAGGGAGGACCCGACCGCTGCCAGGTTGCTGCCCACAGCCCCCAGGGGCCTGGAGGCCTGGAGCTGACCCCTCTGTGCTCTGGAAAGCACCGGCCTATAGCAGCTGTGCTGGTGTGACCAAGACTCCACGTCACCCGCAGCACACTTGAAGAGAACGACCCGGGGCACGCAGAAAAGAGGAAGGACTCACACCTACGCAGTCATTCCAGGGGACCCAATGTTTGTGGTTATTTCAGAAACTGGTGTCACGTTATAGTTAAAACAAAATGAATTCCTTTTAAGAGATTCTATGCTCTGAATATTTTATGGAGGAAAAGCAGCCTTCCTCCCGCTCCCAGACATAGTCGTTTTCCTAACTGATCTTTGTAAATGTGTGTCTGCTTTGACCTTAAAATACGACATATGCTTATCACATTTCTCATCAAATTGTGCAAGATAAAAAAAATAAATAATGCCAAGAGCTACACACCCGTCCTCCAATCACACCTCCAGACCCTAAGCGAGCTCGGCATCGAGGAGGCCACGGGCCAAAACACAGCATCCGGGAGCCAAGGTTCTAGTCCAATGAGGCCAAAATTAGGGTGGATTGTGAATGCCCCATTGCTTGCTTCATGGAAATAAGATATCACGGATGAATAATGTGACTTGGGTTCATTTGCATTTCTTTATATAGATTACACACACATCGACATGTAAATATGCACACACACAAATGCAAAAACATAAACACACGTGCACACATCCATCTAGACATACAAATGGACGTTTGCGTGAATCTGATCGCCCTACAGCATCATCCTTGAAATACATGAACGAGCAACTCCAAGCAAACTTACACCGAGGGAATACACGAGGCCAGAAAAAGTCGTCCCCACGGGCGGGATCTGCCGATTTAGACATCTGATTCCCGGCATACAGGCATCCATTTCGGGTGCACCCCCGCAGCTCTTTGCAAGAGAATGCAAACCTCAGGACCATCGGGTCGTGAACCCCAAAACGCGTCAACTGACCTTTCTCCATGGTTGCCCAGTAAAATGCCAGGGGTACACCCCTCTCTGGAGAGGGCAGCGCAGGACTGGATCGATGGGGGCACCCTGTCTGCACGGGGCACGCAGCGGCCTCACACCACAGCCTAGGGGGTTCTGTTCAGAATGCAATTCTCCTAGGGTTCAGCTGGTCCATCGCCACGAGACCAAATCAGCTCACCCAAGTTCCTTCTTCTCGGCCAGGCACTTCAGGCTCTAAAAGATTCCAAGGTCTCCCAGTCCAGATTTCTAAAACCCCACAGCTCCCGAGGGAAAGTGGGTGCTGACGAAGGCAGAGACCAGAGCCCTCTGCTACAATCATGACACGATTAGCGGAAGCAAACTGCCTCGGGAAGAGGCAGGTGGGGCGCTCCCAACCATAGGTAACATTCGGTGAGTCCTAAGGACCGTGTGCTCGCTCATGCACCTTCCACACGTTTTCCCGCGGACTCCTCGCAAGAGCCTGATGAAATACATGTCTCTCACACACAGACTCCGAACAACTTGCTTGAGAGGACAAAACTGTCACACAGGGCCAGGCTTCGGACCCAGCCGCCGTGCCCACAACGGACTCTCCACCTTTCCCGGTCGAGCCGAGCCCCTATGCCACATCTTCGCTGTTTACCGAAAGAAGCCCCCTCTCCCCGAACTGTCAGACTGGGACCGTCACCAAAAAAATTAATCTCAAGTTTTTAAAATATCAAAACCTTAAAACGTATAATTAAATTAATCATCATAAATTACGTTTTAGCACTGGGAGTTGGATTTATAATATCATTTTCAAACCTCTCTGTGAGATTTAAATATTTTATAGCATATGTGAGTTAGAGGGAAATGTGTCTAAGGGCTTAAATATCGCTATAGAGCAGCAGACTTTGACAAAAACTGTAGCACAACTGTTTCTAAGGTAGTTTGTAAAAATTATTTATTTCCATACCAGTTAATTATGATGGGAGTCTTTGTTGAATGCACAAGCATTAAAAAAGTGCTGATATTTTATGCATCTTTAACTGGAGCGCGATTCCCCGCAGCGCACTGGTAACTCCTTGACATTTAGCATTCACTCACAGCAACTGTAATAAGGGGTTTGATTGCTTCCTTTGCAGATGCAGTAATTTAATAACTGTGATCAGTTGCATAAATTTACTATACAACCATCTTAAGTTAGCCACATTAAAATTAAGCAAAATTGTAATCTGTTGACAGATTATTGCTACTGAACAATTCTACTAAAAGCATTTCAGATTAGCAAGTGCCACGAGCATTTGTGTTTTATAAGCTTGTAAAAAATACGGCAGCTTCCTCCTTCCCCACCCCAGCATCCAGTCGCCCCCCTACCCACAGGCGAGCACACACCGAAAATCAGAAGCGCAGACAGTTGGGTGAAATTTCTGTACGTTCTGCCAAATCACCTGAACGGCGGGTTTTGTGATTTGAGATGTTTTGTGTGGTGATCTGTGCTCCCTGGAAGTGAGGTGGGAGGCGTGCGTGCGTGCGTGTGTCAAATTCTTTCTTCCCCATCTCCTGCAGCAACTTTGTATTCACTGCTAACAAGGCAGGTCTTAGAAACAAAAGGATCTCTGTCCCCAGAGCAAAGGAAAAGTGCTAATTTCATCCCTTAGTTGCATAAAGGTAAAGGATGCCTGGCTCCCTCCAAGTGAGGTCCCTGTGGCAGACTCCTAAATTAAGAAGACAACACACAGGACGTCCCGCTCCACTGCTAAAGAAACCCCACCAAGTCTGTAAGTGTCAAGGGAATGGGGCTCAAGTTCCAAAGGCAGGTATTAGCAACAGCATGGCGATCAAGAAAGGAAAACAGTGCCCTTGCCTGCTCTGTTTAGAAGCAAAGTGGGACCCAAATCTCTTGCTTTGTGCCCCGTGAGTTGACTTTTCAGAGCAATGTTTAGCCAAGCAGGCAAGTCAGGAATAA
This sequence comes from Mellivora capensis, assembly GCA_004024625.1. Classification (NCBI taxonomy): domain Eukaryota; kingdom Metazoa; phylum Chordata; class Mammalia; order Carnivora; family Mustelidae; genus Mellivora; species Mellivora capensis. The sequence continues at coordinate 66,235 of PISX010000287.1, forward strand.
CTGTTTCTGATCCTTCCCAGCAAATATCTTTAACCATCTGTTTACACTTGCCAAATATGCTTCCAAGTTTCCAATTTTATCAGTATATAAAAAGAATATCTGTTTTTAAAAAAAATCGTAAATATCTTGTGATGCATCTTTACATAATTCAAGAGAAATTAAAAAAAAAAAAAAACCTCACTTGAAAGCCAGCATGAGCACAGATTTGTTTAAACTTTCATTTACATAGAGGTTTGGGGTGGGTGGGAGCCACTAAAGGGGACGGGGGCTTTTTTGTACAGCAGGGTCAAATGTCAAAGGAGACTGGCTGCCTGTTCAGGGAGTGGCGTGCGCCATACCCGAGCAAATGACAAAAACACAGAGGACCCATTCTGGGGCAGCCCCGCATATGCAGCCTGTCACTTCCGATGGAGGTACAGGGTGCCTCCCAGACAGGTGACACGTGGGGCTGGGCGGCAAGCTTCCGGCAGAGCAGAGACCACGGCTGAGCTTGACAAATTGGATGGGACTTCGCTACCAAATTTCCTGCCAAGAGGCCTAACAGTCAAATGTCTATCTTCTTCTCATCACCAAGGAGTGATACCATGACTCTGACACAGTGTCTCCACTACTTAAAGATAGAGTTAATGCAAAATGATTGAGGAACGTGAGCTCTATGGGAAACTTCTAAGAGCCGAGCAGAAGGGACTTCATGTGTATGTGCACGCACGTGTATGTGTGCACGGACACGTGTGTGTAAAATCTTAACTCTCGTTAGGCAGCGGAGGGCTCGGGGGGAGGGGGCAGAGGAGGGGTCTGCCGCTGCCCCCAGTACCTGTGATTCTTTGTAATACATTGGAGATAGCCCGGGCTAGGTTTGTTTGCTTCTAATTATAACTCATTATCCTTCTAAATATGTTCTTTAGGGTTACCACGTGCAAAAGAATGAAGGTAGGAAAGAAAGAAAATGCACCGGGATTATTAAAAGAAAGAGAAACATACTAATTAGCTAACTAGTATACTCATTTCAATGTTTAATAATATTTTTTAACATTCCAGCATACGCTGCGGAATGAAAAATTACCCACAGCACCACCTGTGCGTCCCCCGGGACATGAGGATTTAGAGTTCTCTCCTGCAGTCTTGGAGCCCTCGTTGCTAAATATTTCTCTATTTCTTTGTATTCCACCCCGTCCCACCCCCACAAATTAAAAACAAAAAAGATAGTAAATTCTGTTTCCCACCAAAGCCTTTTAAATAACATCTCCACAAAGCCCAACTTAATTACATAACTTAAGTGCTTGAGAAAAAAAAATAGCATTTATTCCCATAATTTTAGAAGCTGTCCCTATCCGTTTCTATATGGGCAAACTACACCGATTATTTGAACAGCCCCTGTCTGCCCAGCTCCCCCAGCCTGGCTAGGAATGGGGCCGTTGCTGCCCTCCGGTTTTGTATCTGCTGGGGTCTCCCTTGGCCCTGGGTTCTGGGAAGGTTCTGGGCTTCCCGTGCCCCAGGATGGGGCCGAGTGCCTGTAGCCAGGAAGACAGGAGACGGAGGGATGCAGAGGGTGTAGAGGAAGGCGGGGCTGGGGACCCAAGACTGGCCCACCCTCTCACCTGCACACAGAGCACCCATCAGGATCCCACAATTAAAAGCAGGTAATGGCCAAAGCCAAGGGCGCCTCGCACAGCCCCTTGGGCATGCTTCCTTTCAACTCCACTTCTGACTGCAGGTCAGTCCTACACAAACAAAGGCTTAACAGAAATGTTACCGAGGATATAATAGCCATTTCCAATGATAATACACAATTTTAGCACTGACGCTTGGCTGATTTAGGTGTTCGGTCAACGTGTCAAGCAGCCTGCCTTCCTTAGCGGGCCTTTAATGGGTAACTGGCAGGCTCTGGCAGCCTTATTTCTGTTTTAGATTTGGTTTGTCGTTGGGTATCCATTACCTGCCATTCATCTTTGATCTCTTTGGACAGGCCTGATCAAAAGATGTCATTTGACCTACTCCACTTGGCAGAAACTTGTATGACTCTCATAAAGGGGCCACCCCAGCTATAAATAAAATGACATTATTATTTTTCTGTCCTATCATGTAGAAGAGACAATTATGATAATGCAGTGTCTGTCATCGGGAGCCCAGCAAATTGCTAGCTCTCACGCAACTGTTTAGCTTTCTTATTTGTTTTTTGTCTGTTTTCCTCCATTTCAAGTTGGAAATAAAGCAGAATTGAAATCCCTAATGCTCTGCCTCCCACTCCGATAGTCTCGGGGCTTCTTCCCATGGTACTGACTTGCAGGTGTGGCTAGCAGCTTGCCTTTGTGGATGGTGGGTGGTGGTTATGGCTGGGTTGGCAACGGGAGGCAAGAGGCAATGGGGAGATCAGGTTCGTCCTTCATTGAGTGTTTTGAAAACAAGCTAATCTCTGAAATTAGAACCAAGAGATACTACTGAAAATAGATAAAAATCAGGCAAGGGTTTACTGTGTCCTTCACCAGGACCTAAGAGGGAAAGGCGCCTTGGAACATTCACCTGCCAAGCTAAAAAGAGATCACTCAGGAGCCATTGCCAGGGACCCCCCTCCCCACCCACCCACCACAGCTTGGAGGACCCACCAGCCCAACTGTTTGTTACCTTCTCCACTGCGGACCAACAATACAGGCTCCATTTCTGCGAGACTGGCTCTCAAGCCCTTCTGGAAATGGAGGTTTAGGTGATCCAGGGTTGGTCGGCTTCCTTCCTGGGTGGCTGAGAGCTCCACAGGGATACAGAGGGAATGAAGATAGAACTAACTTGGAAGTTGTTCTCCGTTGGCCAGATGCCCGTGTGGACCACAGGTGGCCATTCTCCAGCTGCCCTGTGCCAGGCACCTGGCCCACTCAGCAGGGTCCATCCAAACTCATGCTCTTTCTTGGGAACAGAGGGCAAAGGGACACACCCTCAAAGACCTCTGCTGAAATTCTGGCTGTGGCTGCTCAAAGAGGTAAAGAGCTAAAGAGGTAGCAGGAATGTGACAGAGAGGCACCAAGCCCAACACACCTCTTTCGAGAAAAGGGAAAAAGAAGCCCAAAAAGAAAAGGAAGGGCCGCCCAGAGGCACCCCAGGGTGTTAATGGCAGGGCTGAGACCAGACTCCACACCTCCTAATTCTGCGGTCGGGGTGCACCCACCCTGCCAGGCCACCTGTCACTGTCTCCAGGCTAGCCTGGAGCTCTCCCTTCTGTGAGCAGGTGACCACTTTACTCCTTGGGGCTGCCCGTTCTTCCCAGCTGACTTAGCCACACAGGCTGGGCAGAGCGTCACTTGGCACAAAGATACGCACGGTGGTGTGGCTGGCCATCCCCAGCAGACAGCAGGTCACTGGATATAACTCTATACAGGGCTCTGGGTTTGGGATTTGGGCATCCCAAGGTCTCCTGGTGGCACCATTTACCCACCCCAGAAAGGATGAAGCAAGTGGGTGGGTGAAGAACAGAGGACGAAAAGGAGTAACGCAGCCTCCAGCCAGGCTGACACTGGTTAACCTTTACCTTCAGCAACAACGTGGACAGAGTATTTTCCAAGTACAGGAGCCCCAGGCGGGTCAAGGTCATCTCCTGATGGAGTGTGGACACCTGAACCGAGACTGTCTCACTTTGATATAGGACACCCATTTTTGAGGAAGAACACATCTGAGTCACTTCATGGCTCTGAGGACCATCAAATCGACAAGAATGAATATTGTGGATTAGCAGATGAGTCAAGAAAGTTCTGGAAATAGTCCCCAAGCTGGGAAGTCTAGGCGAGAAATGCTAAGAGCAGGCAAAGCCCTCCCTCAGTGATCCCAAGTTCACTTGTCTTGCAAAGCACCAGACAATGTGCCACAAAGAGAAAAGATGGTTCTAAAGGCTACTGTTGGCAAATGAGACCCTTAAGATTCAACTTGGGCACCCCCCTCCCAGGACACTATTTGAAGTTTTCTCTCACCCTGGAATGAGTTAGGCATCCCTCCTCCACGTTCTCATCCTATTCAGTGTCCATCTCAGTCACAGTACCCACATCAGAATCACAGGTTTCTGTTTGTCGTGTCCCCACACTCTGACGTCCTTGAAGACCATCTATCCCGGTGTCCCCTGCACCGGCCAGCACTGGCCGGAGAAGGTGTTCAACACATGTTTGCTCCAATGGTCCCAGTGACTCCCGAAACACATGCTCCAGTAACCTGGTACCCTCAGAGGAATTTGTGACCACGGGAAAATGCACACAAGTACATTTTCCTTCCTTGAGCCTGAGCAACATCTCCCTTCCCCACCCCAGAACCCCAGTCCCATTCATCATGCTGTCACATGACAGTTAGCTAAGCCTCTGTTAAGTGCCCCAAACTTCTCAAGCCTTCCCCCATGATAATAAGCATCTCTTTCCTATGAGCTACTTCTCACACACCCATACATCAAAAAGTGAAAACCAAGAGTCAGAAAAACCAAAAGAGAAAGTGTGGGGACAGACCAGAGGAAGATAACACCCGGTCTTCTTTGATGCCTCTAAGCGATGTGAGCTCCCAGGGAAATGGGGGCCACTTCACACACATTTCCTCTTTCAATCAGATACAGCACTGATCCCAGGCGCTGGCATCCAAGATAGGTCTACAAATACAAATACAAATACAAGATAGATCCGCTGTACGATGAACAATGGGTCTGGGGGTCCAGTGCTGAGAGCCAGAAGGAACTTGAACACAGGGGAAGAAGTTTGGGCAAGGTGGTGGCTCTCTGAGGGGCATATGGCAGGACATTAAAGGATCCTGGAATCTTACACGTCCAGGTCCATCTTCCATGCTGTTCCGAGAAGCTGGGCCACTTGGGCAAACTACAAAAGCTTCTGAGTCTTCCTCTATAAAATGAGAATATAAGTGTCTTCTTCTGAGAATGGTTAACGGAATTATGCATCTAAAGCATTTAGCACACAGCCCAGCACATGGCAAACATTCAACAAAGAACAATTATTTCTGGCATAGAAATTATGCTTTTCCATCAGCAGGGAAGATCCTGCCATGACAAGAAAGGGCAGGACCTGCACAGTGAGAGGATCAGTCCCTGCACCGGGCCCCTTTGCAGTGAGGACAGTCATTAAAGTCCAGGAAACTCTGGCAATCAGCCCAGCCTCTTGAGTCCAAAAGAGGTGGGACAGGATGGAAGCTAAAAAACTATTCTCCATCTAACCTTCTCTCTGCATCTCCCCCGGCAGCAAGCCTGGTTGACTCCTGGCTGGGCATTGCCCTGTTCTAGCTACTCTTATAAAAAGCAAGTAAACTTAGAACAGGTAGGGCTGGGAGGATCAGGGGCAGGGTGGGGGTAGTGAGGGTGGGGCATTAATCTAGCCAACATTCTGGCTGGGGAGCCATTTATCAGATCACTCTCCTCACCCCCTTCCCTTCACCTCTCAGCTGCGAGGGCAGAGCAGGAGCATCAGTGTCTGGGGAGGTGGGAAAGAGTGGAAAAAATAAGCAGACGGAACAGGTGCTCCAGAGCCCTTTCACAATCTGGAAAGTGCCTTCCCCACCCAGGAATCTTCTTCAAGGCAACAGGCAAGCGGTGACAGCATGTGGCCTCTGGCTGCATGGGGCTGCTCCTTCTGGAAGAGAGGCCTGATCTTACAGAGCCACCAGTGCAGAGAACAAAACAGAGGAGACAAAGCATGGGTTGTGAAAGGCATTCGCTTCTCCGCACCCAGCACGCTCAAGTTCAAAGCCGTGGTCAGCGCTCTTCGAGCATGAGCACTGGGACTCCAGTGCAAGGCACACAGGTCCCGGTGAGCATGCGCACTGGAAGACTTCCCACGTAAGATCTGCAAAGTGATGCCGCTTTGAGCAGTGAGCATGGCCAACCTCTCTCTCCATCCTGGACCCTCATTCCTCAAGCCTCATTCCTTGCAAGCCTGTTTCCTCAACTGCAGAAGGGGTTGATGATACCAGCTTTTCCCTGGGTTGCCATGACAGAGGCAACGGACCCAAACAAAACAAAACAAAAAGTGCTTTGCACACTATTCTGGGCTCTGCACACCATGACTTTTAGAGAGGCCAGCCTTCCCTCCCATGGCTGGAAACTGTAAGTCACCAGAGTCTGGCCTAGGTACAAGCACAGAAGCCCAAAAGAAAGATCTAGAGTGGGGTTTATCCATGTGACTATTTAAGTTTAAAATAAGGAAAGTTAAATCAATATAAATTTCATCTCTGCAGCACTCACCACATTTGGAATCCACAATGGCCACACGTGGTGGCCACCTACCATACTGGGCAGCTCAGAGCAGAACATTTCCATCAGGGAAGACAGTTCCACTGTGTTGGTTGGAGGGGTCCCCCCACCCCTTCAGAGACTCAGAGACTTCAGAGAGACTGAAGTCCTCTCTCAGTCCTCTGGCTCTCTTAAGTGTCTTCTTGTTTCCCAGCCTCTTTAGAAAAGACCCTTTCCTAGAGGAACAGCTCTTAACCCTTTGGGGACTAGAGAAGCTACCAGGAATCAACACTTCCTGAGATCCAGAATGTCTCACCGTGTGGGACAGATCCACCAGCAGTACAGAAACATACTGGGTGGTTCACGGCACACGGTCACACGGCAATAAATCACTCCCTTGTCCCTTCTGTCACTTCCTTCTTTTTGCTTCAAGAAGGTATCTGGTTGGTGCTATTGGTCTTTAACACCTCCGTAACAGCAGCTAATCTCCCTTTTTAAAAAAGAGGGGTAAGGCATCAGACTCAGGCCACAGGCAGCCAAGAGAATCCAGCTAGAATTTAATGACATTGTTTGATTTCACTGCATTTATTTTTATGGTTATTTTCTCTTTATGGCAAGTGATTCTGGGTCTTCATTTATGGGAGTGACACACTTTCTTTTTAAAAATAAATTTATTTGAGTTAAAACGTGTGTAAATAATAATGCTTAGGCAACGCATGTGGGATGTGGACGTGTCAAACAGCAGGACAGTTTTGGGCCACAGGAGGGGATGCCTGCCCAAGAGCAAATAACAGTCATGGAAGGTTCCGGAGGGGAATCTGTTTGAGGAGCTCTCTTTGCATACCCAGCCTCCAGCCCAGAATGATCGAGCTGGTCTCCCAGTTAAGAAGCAGTGTTTGCTCTCTAAGACTTCTAACACCCCAAACTCATAAGGGAACTGGGCAAGCTCCTATTTAAAAGATCTGAACTTCCACTTTGGGGAGGCAGCCGTCTAAAACCTCAGTATCCATTAAAGAGCGGATACTTCGTCTCCAAATCATGGCTCCCCTTCCTGGCCACTGACCAGAGCCTGGCCACCAAGTCTGCCGTGCGGGAGGGGGACAGCACCTGAGTCTGAAATACGAGCGTGTCATCTGGGGATCTGGGGGACCCGGCAAAAACTCCAGCAGTGATGTTCCCGGCACCGCACGCGAACTGCCCACCCGGCCGCGGAAAGGCTTCCGGTCCCCGCACCTCTGCCAGTGCCGCTGTGAGGCTGACATGCGTCTGTCTCTCCCAGACACCCAGCACGCGGGCAGCCCCACGTGAGGCTGCCCTGACTTGGGGCGGATGTGCTGCTGGGTGAGGCAAACGTCAGATGCGCTGGACAGGAGGGGGACCTCGGGGCCAGACAGATCCCTTCCCATCGCCTGCCCAGGCCCCCGGATGAGGCACCATCAGAACTGGGACGTCATGAGGAAGGGTATCAAGTTCAGAGTCTAGGCACCTGCTCCTGGCCCAATACTCACACTCACCAACACGTAACTTGGAGTAAATGATTGATATCCACGTGCCTCGGGGTCCACCTGTCAATCCCCCTTCATCCCGGGGTATCCCTCAGCCCCCACCCCAGGCCCACATCTGGGGAACCACACAATTCCCAGCCCCTGCATGCCGGCCTCATGGGGGGCTCTGGGCCTCCCAGGATGCAGGAAGAGGGTGCTCTGTGAATGACATGACCTGGGGCTGCCTCCTTGAGGCCCTAGAGGACCAGGAAGGGTGCTTCCAGCCCCCACTCCCTCCCCATGGCCAGGACGAGAGGCCTTCTTCTCCTGCAGTGTGTATGAAAAATGTGAGGCCCAGCCACAGCCATCCCTATCCCTACCCTTCTGCCAACAGACTCTGTGGCCAGAGCGATGGCCAGGACTCTCCCTGAGCAGGCAAGGGTGTTTTTGGAGCGGGGAAGAGCAGGCAGCGGTGAGGGACACGGCCAGGGCTGTAGGGCTAGCTCTGTAGGATCCCGAGAAACCAGAGGACAGGGACAGTTCTGCCCACACTGAGTTCCAACACCAGCCTACTCCTCACCTCCTCCTGCCTAACCTTCTCCAGGCCTGGCTTCTGATGCATTTTGAATCCTTTCTAATGAGAGCATTTCACAGCCCCTTGTGCTACTACATTCTTGTGCAGAACTTGTAATTTGAGTGATTGTGAATTGTTCCGAGTGCCAGATTTGTATTTTGCGAAAGATCAAGATTTTATTCATATCTGAGTGCATAATTTTCCCTCAAGATGTGTTGGATTACATTAATTAACTTTGTAGCCAGAATGGGAGAAATTAACCATTTGGATGAACCTTGCTCTGTAATCACGGTCATTCTCAGGCCCCTCGGGCATGCTCCCCCTGGGCTGTCTGGAAAAGCAGGCAAGGAAAGAAGGCCCAAGGAGAAGTTTGCCGGGTGGCTCCCGTGGAAGGTTCAGCTCAGGCGCTTCTTGGAGGAGCCACGTTCCTGGAACTTGGCAGGCGTAGACCTCTGTGAGAAACGAAGGGGGAGCCCACACACTTCTGTAGGTGCCTTCTAAACTTCAGAGATGCAGGCTGGACAGACAGACAGACCCTCATGTCATCATGAGCAGGGCACCCAGCCACGAGCACCGCTGATGGGACACTTGGGTCCCGGGCACGGTGAGGGGAAGAGAGGGAGCGCTTTCTAGCACACATGCTCTCCCGGAGAGGCTCGCAGAAATTCACCAGCCGCCTCAGACAGATGCGCCACCGCAAGGGAGAGCGTGCCGGACGGCACCTACTGCTCCATCCGACCGGTTGTTTGTTTTTTGTTGTTTTTTTTTTTAATAATTCTTACATTTGATTTTTCTTTCTTTTTCGTTTCCTTTGCTGTTCCCTTTCTCCTTCGAGGGAAGAGCCTGGGCCCAAATCAGTCCTCCAACTTTCCAACAGTATCAATCCACCCCTAATTGTCAAGACCCCCTGATGTCTCTCCAGTCTGTCCCTAAACTTGGGACTAGTAAATCCCTCTCTCCTCCAACCGGTGACTCCGGGGGTGGGTGTGGGGGGACTCGGAGAGCCCTCTGTGCGTGGGGAGGTGCTCACAGCTGCCAGGAGGCCAGGCACTCAGCTCAGGGGCGACACTCCAGGCCCCAACCGCCGGCCCCTCCCGCCCGACGCCCAGGACCCAGGCAACTTCGCCCAGCAGTGGCTCTCTCCCTGCCCAGCCCGGTTGGGCCAAGCACTCAAAGGTAAATATGAGAAATACAATTGGAATTATGATAAACAGAAATAAAAAGGGGCTAAAATCAGAAAGGTTTTGTGAAAAGAAAAACGGCTGGCAATAAAGCTGAAAACAGCAGTGCTCCGAGGCAATTTAGACTGCAAAACACAAACCATTAAGTTTGTGCATTATCTTTTAATTTAATCTTGAATGATTTATAATCCATCACGCAAGGCTTCAACCATATCCAATTATTCTCTGCTGCTTGATTGACAAGAAAGGTGATTTATTAAGCTAATAAAAAGTGATGTGAGCTGAGCTCATATAAAAAATAACCAGCCGGACAAAGACTTTAAAGAGACATCGACCATTTTTTTTTTCCCATAGAGAAGGGTTTTGTCACTTTTACCCATTCAGCACTAATCAAGTGGCAACTTAGAAGAGAGCGGCAAGGTGTAATAATTACCACTATATAAAATTAGACTTCCACCTCCGGATGGTGTGTGAGGAGAAGAAAATAAATATCAATGCCAACGGAAAAGGTTTGAAGCCCCTAAGAGAGTCCAAAATGCGGGACGATTCTCAAAGTCCTCAGTGATGAAACTGGCACCAACCCCGCACAGCTTTGTTTTCCGGCGGAGGCAAGAGTTCCCTGCTACTTAAAATGCCTTTCCCATTTTCTAGGGGAAAATCTGCCTAAATCTCCAAATGCCTGTTTGTGAGAACTCCATTATGTTTCCTGCAGCAGTAACACTAGAAGGCTTGTATGCATGAATTAGAGGGAAGACGGCACCTCCAAAGTCATCTCCTGTAATTGTTTACCTAATGCTGCTCCGAGACTCTGGGGAAAAGGCAGGTTTGCAAGATGAAGTGGTGTGTGTGAGGCCTCTCCTCATACACAACAGGATGCCACTTTAATGTCCAAGATGCTGGCGTGTTTCAGTGAGCACAGCACTTCAGGACTAATGATGCAATCAAGCCTCGTGCAATCAAACAGCCTGGGCTGGGGAAATAGTGCTATTTGCAGCAGCCGCTGTGTCGTGCACTAAAATTTTCTGGAACAGAGAGGAAATAAGAAAGTAAAAAAGCAAAATTCTAAATTTGCATGGGGGAAGGGAGAGGAAATGTCAAAGTGTCTGCCTCCCCCCCCCAACCCCGCCCACCCCACACATGAAAAAGAGGGCAGGCGGGCGGCATGGAGAGAGCGCCCCCCCACCCGGCCAACCCCAGCCCGCCCCACCTCCAACACTGTGAGCTGTGTCACTAAAAGGGCTTTCTGGTCCTCTCCCCGGTTTGTGTCTCAATCATTGGAGTCGCAGATGCTCGAGCCAAATACCGTCCACTTGCTTTTATTTTCTGCCGCAGCCAATATTACCTACGGTATGCTAAGCAATCTATAAGGGCCTGGCACCTTCTAGCATTCTGGAGGAAGATGATGCCAGTGATTTGCAGAGGAATTACAACAAAGAAAGAACCACAGGAGTTTAAATTTAGTCTCGGAGACTTTTTTCCAGGGACAAAATTCTCTTCTTAGGTTTTTCATTTTTGTTTTTTGTGTGTGTGTGTGTGTTTTTTAACCCTTCCATAAAATCTAACCTGCTTTCTTTTTCTTAGCTTCCTGGCCACCTCTCTGGGCTTTTGCTCGCTCCAGCAGGAGCCTGAGTCCCCAGGTTGGCCAGCGGCCCAGAAGGGGACCTAAAGAACAGGTATTTGCGGTCCAAACGCAAGGCAACTATTCCAGTCCAACCACAGGAGACCAGGGTCTGACCTGCCCCAGCCAGCACTAATGACAAGACCCTTAGCGGGGGATGCTGTGGATGGAGAGAGACACAAAGCGTGAGGGGACACCGACTTCACCCTGGTCCCCAGGCCCTGCCGGGGCTTCAGACCTGCCTGGAATGTCTCCTGAGCCTCTTACATCCTTTTCCCCAAATTTCCTGCCACACTGACCCCACTGGCCAAGCATGGCAAGGATCACAGCAGGCCTGGGGAACTCCCAGCTAAAATTAAAGACAAAGGAAGTAAACAGGATGCTTAATTAAGACTCGAAAGCCAGGTGTGGGGAGAGCAGCAGGACACAAAGTGCAGAGCACAGCCTCCCAGCATCAGCCTCTCCTCCACCCGCCCAGGGACAGCAGCGAAGGAGCTGGCCTCATTGCTGCCGTCCCCACTGCCTGCCCCGGGACTTCCAACAAGGGTGACTTGTCATCCTTGGCTTTTTTTTTTTTTTTAAACTTTCCTTCCGGAAACCAGACCTGAACATCCGGGGTGGGAAGACCAGAAAATTCAACTTCATTTATAAACTTTTCTCTCCACACGTCCTTTGGGTCTGAATCCCAGGTGGTGGCGTGGGGCTCCCCCCGCTGCCCAGCCCCAGCAAGGAGGCCCAGCCACATTGACTCGTTTGTGTGGGAACATTCGCCTGCAGGACTGGAAAACCTCCCTTTACCAAAATCAATTCAAAGATTCAAAACAATCTATTGAAGAGTTTTGCAGCTAGCTTTTAAACCACTTATAAAAGACAACACACAGGAAAAATTAACCCCTGTGGCTCTATTAGGAACAGTATAATAAATGTACATTTAAAAGATCTATAAACACATATTTATCTGCAAAATGTTCTTGCATAAAACTGTTATTGAAAAGGCTTTCATTTTATCTTTGTGTTATTGTAATTTTATTGAATTGCTTATTCATTCTTTGATATTGTATTTTAATGGTATTATAAATCTGTTTTATGTCTGATAGGAGCCTCATTGTAAACTGATATAACAGATAATATGGCAATTCCCCATAAAAATTCTAAACCAAAAATGCAGATCAGAACGCAAAGAAGCACTTTAATTCATTCTCGGTTTCTTTTCATTTTATTTTTTAATTATTTTTCATGTGCCGGTTGCCATCTGTTGATAAAGGATGGTTGTGTGAAACTCACTGTACAACACAATAGGAACTTTTTGTATAATTCTATTCATAAAAAATGATAACAGTATAAAAGCATTACACTCCTCGAGACTGAGGATCATTAGCAAGTTCATTGTATAAACTGATTTAAATTAGTCACTTTTGGAACAAAATCCTTTTTTGTAAAATATCTTATTTTGGGTAATTTTTAGTATCATGAATAATAGAACAAAAAAACCCCACTTTCTAAAATGTCTCCTATTATTTTTATCCCTTTATTAAAAACAATGAAAAACAATTATGATAAAAGATGGTATCAACATGTAGAGCAATTATGTCATAAACCCAGCTATGGCTCAGAAACTTAGCAGGAAGTTCATTCAATAAAAGTATCTTAACTTGCCATCCCCACATGATAAAATCTCCATTATCAGAAGGAAGGGATCTGGCCACCAGGACTGTAGAAAACACCTAGTCCCGAGGCTATGGCTTGACAACATCTCTGTGCTTTCCCGTGGGTCCCTCCCGAGGCGTGGACCTTCCTACAAGCCCAGTGCCATGGCTAACTGCATCTAATTAACTTCAGCTGAGTCCCTTCCCTGGTCTCCTGAAGTCTGATCCCAGCCATCTGAGAAGATGCTCTCCCTGGGCGAGCCGATCTGGACATTAAAGCATGCATCAATCCCATCCCGTTAAAAGTCACCCAGTTCGTCCCCCTAAAGAAAAAGAACAGCAAGACTCAGGGAGAGACTTGAGGAAAGTGTGGATCACCACCTAACAACTTAGCAACGCTACAGAAACAAGCGAGCTATGAATAGCAGGTGCCACGAGCTCGCCGGCTCCGCTGGAGATAAAAGCAGCAAGCTATAAACACAAAAGGCTTCTATCCAAAAATACAGAAAATTATTTTTTTATTCCTTACAAATTTTGCACATAAAGCATTGTTGCCAATAAATATTTTAAAGGTTTTGTTGGCAATTAAATCTATGTATACACATATGTATGGATACGTATATGTGAAAATCGTTCACTGAGACACGATTAAACCCCATTAAGGAAGTGAAAGGGTCAGAAGCCCCCATTCGAGTGTGCAGGTGGACAGAGCCGCCCCAGGCCCCTTTGCCTGAGCTCATGCAATCCCTCTCCACAGGAGCCTGACGTCCCCACGAGGGTGAGGCAGCCAGGCCCCAGGAAACCACGGGCCAGCCCCCCAAGTGCTCAAGGCCCCTCGAAAGCACCACCAGGCAGAGAGAAAGTTTCAACCCAGAGAACCTCAAAGAGGAGAAAACAGCCACCGGGACAAAAACAACAAAATGCTTTTCCTCACCCTCCAAACCCAAGCCATCCCTGGGACCAGGGGCTCAGAAGTACTCGGAGTGCGGGCGGGGAAGCCAGCTTCCTCTCCTGCAAGACAGCTGGACCCCAAAGGCACAGTCCCCAGGGAGAGAAGGGATGGGCCCTTTGGTGTCGAATTCTTTCCAAAATAAACAGCTGATACAAGTGACGGCGAGTTTCTTATCAAATATTCCTGAACTAACACCTCATTGGGACAGTGTGGCTCAGGACTCACAGCTTAGAGCTGGGAATGATTTTAAGACTCCGGACGACCACAGACAGAAACCTGTGCTCATGGAGGGTTTGATCCATGCCAAACTTCCCATCACACAGGTATAGGTTCTTAAGCAGAGTAACAATTAAAAGACCTGCAAACTGGGACTCAACCTGAGAGGCTCACCTTTCTCACTGGGCGCCTCCCAGCAGCCAGGTGTCCCAGATAGCAAGGCACCCAAACCACCCCAGGTAAGTGTTCACATCTGAGCATTTAGCACCAAGGCTGCCAGCCAGCGTGTGATCTTCTTTGGCTTGCTTCATCCCCTCCTAATACGCTCTGATCTGTCCCTGCTGTTGCATGTGGTTTGGGGTCCTTCACTGTGGCTGTTCTGTAATCGTCCGTGGAGTGAGTATTATTTAACCTTAAAAAAAAGAAGAAGATGCTCCAGGCAAAAGATGTCTTTCTGAGAGCCTCCACCTGCAGTGACAAATCTGCTGTGTGCTCCCGGGCCCCCTGGTGAGGGGCAGTGTCTGTCTGCAGCTTTTCTTGTGTTGGAGGTGGGATGCTTCCTCAGCTCCTTCCAGGGAGGGGGGCTCCTGCTCAGGGGGACCTGAATAATGGACCTCTCCCCCGACCTAAGCCTTTAAACAGGTTGTTGTAATTAAGACATGGCTTGGTGCCAGCCGAGAGACCATGCTCCTGACCACCTGGCCACAGAGAGGCAGGCCTAGCACGCCCCTGGCTAAGGGGAGGCGGGGCTAGCAAGCCCCTGGCTAGGGGGAGGCGGGGCCAGGACATTTCTGTCTCCCTGACTTGGCCCACTGGGCTAGCAAGGAGGCCGCAGGCCCCTGGCACTCAGGGGTGCTTTGGGAAACTTTTTTTTTTTTAATTTATTTATTTATTTATTTATTTATTTGAGAGAGAGGCAGTGAGACAGCATGAGCGAGGAGAAAGTCAGAGGGAGAAGCAGACTCCCCATGGAGCTGGAAGCCCGATGCGGGACTCGATCCCGGGTCTCCGGGATCATGACCTGAGCCGAAGGCAGTCGTCCAACCAACTGAGCCACCCAGGCGTCCCGTTTGGGAAACGTTTTTAATCTCTGTGTGCAGAATGGTCCCGGGTCCTAAGCAGCGCTGAACTCCAGGACGACTGGAGGAGAAGGCGGAGTGCCGTTCCCTAAGGGTTGTGTGGAGATGGTGAGCAGGTATATAGCCCGGGCCATCCAGCCAGGCAACCTTATCATACAACCCACCCCCCCAACACATGAGTTTCTGCCTCGAGGCTTTAAAACCGTAGCTTGGCAAGTGTCAGCGTATCGTCTTACACTTTTCACTGCGTAAAGAACGTAAAATGGAATTGCTGTCGCACCATGATAGCAATCGTGCACAAGTAAGATAGAGTATTGTATCGTTTTCTTTTCAAGTTCCTCCCTGCTCCCCTGCCCCCCACCAGCTCCTTATACTCCAAGATAATTCTCTGGACTGTACTCATCATTCCAGCGTCCAGCCAGGCGGTGATGGTGTGGAAAGGCAAAGGCCTCTGCTCAGGGGGTGCTGGTATGCAGGCGGGGATGGGTCCTGCTCTGGGGCACCCCGGCCCTACTGCCTGCCCTTGCAGCACCCTCGGACCTGCCCCTCTAATGCCCCAAAGACGCCTTTTGGAAGTACTGTGTTGTGTTTTTTTAGCTCCTCAATTCGGGATTATACTCCTGGCTGCTTGGACTCACCATCATGGGAGCCTCAGGCTCTGTCTGGGACTGCACTGAAAACCGACTGATGCTGGCGGCCGGTGTGTGTGTGTAAAAACACACTCGGGTCTGGGAAATGCAAGGCGCCCAAGAGTCAGGCGGCCAGGCCGAGAGCATCCGATGGAGGTTATGCAGACGGTGTGTAACCTGCATCGGCCACATCAGCAACAGCAGGCCCAGTGTGGGAAGCACAGCTTTCCCTCTAGGCTGTGTGTGTGTGTGTGCGCGTGCGTGTGTGCGCGTGCAAGAGAGAAAAGGAGAGGTTGCCTGCAAGCGTTGAGGCCAGGAGAAAAAGAAGTGAGAAGTACTTCATTTTTGAATGAACGACGAAATGAACGAATGAGTGAGTGAGTGAAAAAGAACAGAAACGAGGGATCTGGTGACCTTCCGCCCGGCCACGAGAGCACCTGATGTAAGAAATCATCCGTACCAGGTCCAAGAGTTAGTGGTCCGGAAAATAAAAGTGTTTCAATTTTTTTTAATTAATTCTTTTTCTTAATTAATTCTTAATTCTTTAATTTTTTTTCTTCTATCATCACACGTGCGTGTGTGCGTGTGTGTTAGGGTATGTATTGCATTTGGCAACTTGCTTTTTCTCTCACACAACACTGGGTGGAGAGCACTTCTCTCCCGTGGAAATTGTTTTAAACAAGCCCATGTTAGTGAATGCTGAGAGAGCACCTAAGGGGAGACCGTCCACACTCCCAGGGACCAGAGGCCACGTACCTGTGTCCCAGCAGATAGCAGCCGCCCACCATAGCCTAGCATCACAGCGATGCCGTCCGGCCCTCAGGCTCCAGAACAGAAGATCCCATGAGTTTCCATGACAGGCATCTGGCAATCTTTACTACTCAATGATTTGAAGTGTTTTAAAAACCAGGAAAAAAAAAAAAATACTAGGAGTCCATGATGAGCTCCCATAGCTAGGTTTCATAATAATTTATTTCAGACATCAAGACACATGAGCCTTGTCATTTAAGTAAAAAGACAAAACATCATTCAGTCAACACACATTTTCTTCTTTTGTATTTTCTTTCCTGATTTTTGTTGTGGTTTTCGTTTCTCACCTCTATAAGGATTCAGTGCTGACGAACTCGACAAAGTGGGAGCACACAATGTTCCGGCTCTCGGCGAGGAACTGCGGGCTTATGAATACCCAGGGGGCTCCTCATTCGTAGACCCACAATGAGCCCTAGGAAACACACCAAGACCACCAGAAGGGCCTGGCTTCTGCCCAGCAGATACATCAGGACAGACCCACCGCAGCCCCTGCCCCAGCGTGGGAACCTCAGTCCGCGATCGCCTTCCCACACTGTCACACACCTTGAAAAGGTATTTGTCCCAAATGGTGACGGCAGAGTCTTCCCTAGGCCGCCTCTCCATGCCCCACAGGAGCCACTGTGGACCGCACGCTGCGTGTGGGCCACCCTCGCGGTGAGGATGGGCAAGGGCCCAAGGTCAGAAGTGAGGAGGGCCCCCGCAGCCCCACACAGGAGGGCAGCACATCTAAGGCACGCCATGGGAGGCTGGCTCTTCGGCATGAGGTCACCTTGCATGGGGAAGGCCCCCGGGGCCGTGCACAACCCAGTGCGGGCCAAGGTACGAGCGAGGCGCGTGGGATCCAAGCCCTAGGAAGACAGCCAATGGAACTTTTAAGGCATTACTATTATTTTTTGGGTTAGCAGACCTGTGAGTTTTCCATAATTAGAAAGCAACTGTTGGAATTTTCACTTCTAATGTTTACGATTTGACTCTTCAGAATGAAATCTCGAGGAGTGAGATCTGGCCCCCAAATTAGTTCTCACAGTTAAACTTAAAGCCCCTTCCCCGTGAACCCAAGTGTTCCAAAACTAGGACAACTAGGATCATTTACGTGGATGTCCAGATTTCTCAGATGCCACTATAGCATTAGTAAGGACTCTGACCACAGATACAACTTCTGGAAGCTGAAGCCAAGAGTACTTTCCTTCAAGCCCGGTCCCAAATCCAAAGCAGCGAGCAGAGGCACGAGGCCAGACCTACACGTGGCCGCAGCCAGGGCCCCTGGGTTGGAGGCTCAGGGCCGCCTTTGGCCCATGATCTGCAGACCTATCAGTTTATGGGACTTCCCTGAAACCTGCCCAGGCAGCATTTCCCACTAACTTCCTGACACAATAGGCCCATTGCTTCCAAAACAAGGGACAACAGCCCAACTTAGAGAGGCGAGGTATCCTTGTGCAATTTAGGCCAAGTCCAGTGGGGAAGACACTTTAAAATTAGAGAATCTCTGGGCACAGTGATTCCATGGAAGCACAATGATATTTTTTTTCCCTCAATTCCTTGAGTGGAAAGTGAAGAAACCATTTTCATATGAGCATATTTTTCTCCAAGGAACAGTTAGGAAAATGCTGATGTGGTGTCTCAATACATTTTACTACAATGCCATCAATTACATAAAAACACAATTAAGTCACTGTTTCAAAATCCTTAAATATTATTCAGCCAAAACCCAAAAGGACATGTTCAGTGTTCTCTGGTCATTATCTAAGAAGCCGCGTGTGGGAGCCAGCCCCCTCGGCCGCACTCTGCAGGAGCTAAACATAGCTAACACAGCTAACACCGTCACAGAGCCTCTCCGTCCTGGCTGCCGAGCTCTGGAAGCATCCCCAGGTGACAGGGACGCCAAGGGGAGCAGCCTTCCGCAGCCCAAGCACAGAGCCAGGCTTTACATCACTCCACACCTTCGACAGTTGGGTTCAGGCAGGAAATGACCATGAGAACCTGGGCGGATATCTTTCCAATTCTGGACTTTGGCTCTCGTGTCCATCAAACGAGGCCGTCGGTCCAGCCGACTGTAAAGGGTGTCTGATCCTGGGAACTTAATACCTATTTTCTGTCATCCTGGAGACGTGAATAAAAAGGGCCCTAAGTCTGAGACTCACACTGGGGATTCATATCCTTTTTTAGATGCCTGGGGACACGCTTAGCCCCTGTGAGGCGGGAGGAGGGGTTGCCGGCCGTGATTCTGGATTACCTAAGTTCTGACAGCCAGCTAACGTCACGAGCACACTCCCACGTTGCTGTGGGAAGGGAAATGCATGCAACCTTTTTGGAGAACAATTTGGATATTTATCATTTTGCTCCCTGAACATACCCTTCCGGCTAACAATCCCGCCTTAAGGACTGGATTCCGCAAGGATGTCAACGGCAGGGCATTCCCGCACGGGGAGGACACGAGATGCCCCGTGTGGCCATGCCAGCCACAGGGAAGACCAGGAGCGAGCCAAACGTCCACCCGGAGGGACATTCATTTGCTGGAGTCAATGCCACCCTCAGAAGGCATGAGGCGGCTCTGTGTCACATCACACCATGTAAAACAAGGAACACAACACGACAGGGTAGAACGTGGTCACTGGGAGATGGATTTTGCCACCATCTTCTCGTGGAATTGTAACGCAGATGGCAAAGTTGAAAGAATTTTACCCACATACCCACCCACCACCTAGATTCTAACTTTAACTTTTTCCTTTACTTGCTTTATCACATATGTGTCTATCCATCCATTTGTGTGTCTTCATTTTTGGATGCGTGTCAAAGCAAATCACAGATATCGGAGATACATTTTTAGTGGCAGAGAGAAAGGTACAATGTAGAGTGTATGTATGCGTTCACGATTTTAAAGATCTAGGAAGATATACCACAGGCTGGGAACAGGGCTTGCCCCTCGGGAGGGGAGCTCTCGTTTAATTGTTTGCTCTTTGGTTCGCCTGGATTTTGTATTATGTGCATTATTGCTTTTTTAATAAAAAAAATTAAAATGCATTTAGTTTCATGAAGAGGAAGCTACTGTCAAACCTTTCAGGGCTCTGTATCTATAGCTTCTGCAGAGTAGCCCCGAACACACAGAAGCCTGTCTGTCTGTGTGTGTGTGTGCGCGCACGCGCACACACACGTGTGTATGCATGTGTGTGTGTGTGTGCCCGCCCACGCCCGGATGCTTTGAGCCTTCGGAGTGAGAGTGGTGCCTGCCTCTCGTGAGATCTCACTCCATGTCACTTTCTCATGGAGCTGAAATGTCAGGGTGGGGGCAAGTATCTTATGGAGACTCATTATTTAATTTCCATGCAAGCAGCCGGACAAGGCGGCGTGTTTGCTGCCGTTAGAGAGCACGGAGCACATGGAACCCATTAGGGACCGGGAGCCCCTCTGCGTAAGGCTAGCTGTGCTGAGTGCCCGTGTCTCGGCCTCACTTACTGTAAACATCTGTGCAACTTCAAATAAATATCCTCCCAGAATCTCATGCAGCCCTGAGTCCTGCTAGAAACCCTGAGCAATGAGGATGAGTATGCAAGGGCCAGGGAAACCCAAAACTCCAGGAAAGAAGTACGGCCCTGCCTTAGAAACGCTGCAGGAGGCATCCTGGAGGGGGTGTGACCATCCAGAACGGGACTTCCTCCTGACAGAGTTCAATCAGGCTGCTGAGAGGCGCCGGTTTGGTTTCTTAAAAGCAGCAGCAAACGAGTAAAATGCCATAAGAAAATATACATAATTATCATGATCACGTTGAGCAGTACTATGGGCCAAACATTTAAAAAAAAAAAAAATCTACAGCAACACTTGCTGTATTCACCCGGTTCCTTTCTTTCCTAAGACCTGGCGCTTGGCACGCTAGACTTTGAGCCTCTGGGCCATGAACCGCGTGTCTGCCCACAGTGACGCTCCTCCATAGACATTCTAAACCCTGGGAATCACACTCCACATTTTAGAGAACACACAATAAAAAATAATGCAAATAATTAAAGACGTGATGAGTTATATCAACCTATCAGGATAAATACCTGAAATCCTTCCTTCCCTCGACTTGAAAAGGACCCAGCAGCTTATGAGAGGAGAAAAAATGTAAATTGCTAGCATTCTGCTTATTCTGTTTGAAAACATGCATGAGGCGAGTTTCAAACACTCCCTTTGCTAAGAACAAGATGTGGAAAAAATTATTTCAATCAGGTTACACACCTATGCGCCACCCATATACTTACATACGTATATGCGTGCACAAACAGGCACACTTACACACACACTATCCATATATATAAACACACACGATCTACACGCAACTGAACCAGGCATTTTACTTAAAGACAACAGAATGCAGGCAATCTGTATTTTATTACATATCTAAAAAAATATCCTGCATACTACACCTAAATCTCAAAATTCAATACACAAAATGAAACTAATTATATGGGGGGGTTGGAAAGAAAGAAATGAGAAAGTGAACTATTATTTTCTCTTATTTGCTTAATGTCCTCCCTTTCTAGGGTTTCTTTGGACAGCGTTTCTGGTTGCGTCTGCAAACCGATACATCGGCTGTCAGATCACTAAGGCGTTTGACAACATCATTTTAGAACCTTTAGTTACTGAGATATCAATAATTAAATGCATTCAGTTCACACTTTGTTCTTGTGGATCCCAGCTATTTATCTCTGTCCTCTGAAGAAGCTAATGGTATAATGGGCAAAACATCAAGAATAATTAAGAAAAACGTTGCTATAAACTGTCAGAAGAAATATAACTTTTACCCAGGACCCATCCCCCCAGTACCCACACGTCTTGCTGAAAAATGAAACGATGAACCCATCAAACAGGGAGTTTGCTCAGTCTCCACCTCAGGGAACGACCCTGTGGCATCCCCGAGTGGTTCCTCTGCCTGGATGTGTGGGAAAGGCCTGGAAGTGTGCAAGAATCCTGCGCTGCGCAATGGGAGGGGGAGGGGGACGGGGGCAGGTGCTGCCGGCCACCTGGGCGCCTCTGCCAGGCCCAGGCTGGTGGGGGCTGGGGAGGTCAGGCTCTCTGGGGCCGGCCTGGCTGCCAAGCAGCAGCAGTGCTAACCTGCTCCTGGTCGACCCCAGTCTGACCATCGATGCTTCGGGCTTGTCTGCATCATCAGGTGGGCCTAACACAGAAGTTTCGAGAATGTCTTCTTCTAGGACTGGCCAGTTAAATTGTAAGGAACAGGTTCACTACACTTTCAGAGCCGGGTCACAAATAAAAAGGGAGAAACTGTTATTGTTTTTTCTTACGGGAAGAGTCAGGCCCGATACCTGGGAATCTAAGCCTCCGAGGAGAAGATGCTATCTTCAATCAGTTAACGGTTCATGACAACACCACATACTTACTGCAGACATTGTAATTTAAGAATAAAGAATTAGCTGGGAGCTTAGCAAAGGGAATCAGCCTTGATGAGGCAGCCTCTCAGACGAACCCGTGTCCCCCATCTGCATATCCTTGCAAAAATCTCTCTTTTAGTGGTAGCCTACATGGGAGTAGTTTCCACCACTGCCTGCTTGTGTGTGACTTGTTAGTCATCCCCCCGGACGGGTGGCACGTCAACTCCCCCGACGTCTACCTGTAAACTTCAAAGAGCCACACTTGTACAAGTCAACGCTCCTGTATCTTCACTAAATTATACAAGCCTCCCAATCTTTGTACGCAAATTTATTACACGGAGCACGGATATCTTGTTATTAATGACAAAGATATGGAAAACGCGGGATTGAAATAAGCTGCCCAAACTTAAGGGGAAG
This sequence comes from Mellivora capensis, assembly GCA_004024625.1. NCBI lineage: Eukaryota > Metazoa > Chordata > Mammalia > Carnivora > Mustelidae > Mellivora > Mellivora capensis. The sequence continues at coordinate 88,403 of PISX010000287.1, forward strand.
GAACGTTGCAGGAACTGCTTTGTCAACCCTAATTGTGTAATTACTTCTTGGCTTGGTCACCTAAGCTCGGAGCAAGAAATAAGAGACAGTGGTAATTTCTTACTGCTGAAATGAAGGTGTCAAACTGTCTTGTGTGTTCTGTGTAAGCAGAGCTAAAGTTTACATTTCTATCATGTTACCACAATTACAATCTTCCAGAGCACGGCAAGAAATTAGTGGTGGAAGGTCAGCCCTCGCAACAGGCACACCGAAGTGTGCTTGCACAAACATTTATTTAATTTAGCCGGAGTGAAGGCGTATCTGCTTTTGGTCACAGTCTCGGCCTCGCTGCTCACCAGTGAAATCGGCCGACGGCTACCGGCAACTTGCATCCTAATGGCAATAAAATAATCTTTAAACCCGGTGTTAATAAAGTGGCTACTAATAATAACTAACCACTAGATGGCTTTAGATTTTTCACCCCCGGAATATCTGAAGGTGAATTAGTCATGGTGTTTGGGGCTGTCTGCTTATCTGGATAAAAGGCTGGTGTCAAGGCCACAGGTCCAGGTGAGCCCCCCTGGGGAGGGCCCTGGGGTGCCAGCGCACATGGGACAGGGAGGGCCTCGGGGGACTCTGCTCCCTGTCACCCTCCAGGTGGAGACTTAAGGACGAGGGCATACAATCCTAGCTTCACTACCCCCGGCCTTCAGGCAGTGAAGAAAAGGACCACATGCCAAAAAATTTTTTTCACACCAAGTACTAACCACTCCTCATTCTAATGAAAAATAAGAGAGCAGAGACACACGTAGGAAGAGAAAAAAAAAATGAAATTCCATTATAACTGGTTTCCTCAAGCTCCAGCCTAGGATGTGAGTAATCACAAAAAGTGTAGTATCAGCTTTTTCTGTTTTCCTTACACTGGGTTCCTCCTTTATTTCCTTTCAAAGAGGGTCAAGATCTTTTTCTTTTTTTTTTTAATTCATAAAAGCTGCTTTGTGATTACTGAAAGGTTGGTTTCTCTCTGGAACCGCTCTGCCTTCCCTAACAGTCTTAACTTGGGGGTGGGGGGGACAAAAAATAAGACTCATGAAAATCTCTAAGTAGCTAACCTGAGCAGACCTCAAATCTCCTGCCCCACCTCACTTCCAGGCCTTCTGGAAACTTCTAACGGACAGGGGCAGCTCCAAGGGAGCTGGCCGGCACACAGGGGCAGAGAGCCGCAGACAGAGGCCTTGGGAGGCGGGCTCCGTCCACGCCGTGAAGTTGGGCCTGCGGGCTCCGGGTGCCTGCCACGCGGGTTCGAGATGCCACGGCCTCCTGGCCACGCCCTGCCCCATCACAGGCCGTGGCTTCCCACTGGTGGCATCCAAATGTAACTCCTCTAATCCATTCCCTCCTCTGCACCACCTCCCACCAGAAACTGCCAGGAGGGTGGGGAGATACAAACAAATGTAGATTCCTGACACATTGTGTGGTCCACATCCCTTTGAACTCAAATCATCAATGAGCTTTTTAACAAGTAGTGAAGTTCTGCATAGAAAGGAGGTGGGGGGGGGAGCCATCAGGAGCTCCTGTCTCCTATCAGTCATGCAGCCCACGCAGGAGGCCGATCCCGGACACACAGAGGTGCTCAGAAACATCCTTTCCTGGCAGTTCCTGTTGGCAGGGAGGTGGCTCCGTAGAGGGGAGGCAGTACGTGCCCCAGGGCATGGGACGCCCAGCATAGCTGCCTTCCAGGCAGAGATGGACAGGTCCCCAACCGCTGGTGGTGGGGGGACAGTGGGAAAGGCAGACCCTGTCAGGGTCATTGCACACAGACAAGAGCCTCCTGAAATCTCCCTCTGCCTTGGAGCTCCCCTACCCAACAACAGAATCAAGAACCCCCAAAACAGTGACCTCGTCCTCCCTCCTAGGGCTAAAGGAGAGAAACATGATGCGTCCGTGCTCTAAGAGAGACTCTGACTGAACCAAAGCGCCTGAGAAACAGGGATCCTGCGGGAAACACACACAGAGCAAAGAGCACCCTTCACAAGCTCACCTGTACTGGAACTTTAGGAAACACGTAATATCACCCCCATAGTAAGCCCTTTATTATCTATTTTTGGCACACCGACGACTTTTAAAAGGGGGCATGCATTTCTTTCACAGCTTGCATGAGCTTATTTATCTTTTTTTGTTGTCTTTACCACTATTTCCGGTCTGCTGTGCGTTGTTTTTAAAAATTAATCTGCATTCATACAAGCACCTCCCCCACAATCATGGTAACCCTAATTCCCGGTGGAGGGAGCCGAAAATGAGCCCGTGAAACTTTCCCACTGCCACTCTGTTCTGCTCACAGGGGCTGCAAAGGAAAGGAAGCGGAGTCCTCGGGTGAAGACGCATTTTCTGGAAATGTCACGGAGACCCAGGGAGAGGGAAGGACCCACAGTTGCTGGGGACCAGGCTGGAGCCGCACTTCCCCTCTTGCTGTGGCCGAGTGCTCTAGGCCGTGTATGTCCACCAGTGGCCACCTACCGGGGTGTCGAAGCTGTCCAGTCCAGCCGTGACAATCTATTGATTTGAACATACCGTCCATTTTCTGTTTCTAGATGAGAGCACGCCGTCCTTGCACAAGAAGGGGAGGCTGTTTCTGAGGGCAGAGTGTCTGAGCATGGGCTGTGCCTGCTTCCTGGGCTGCAAAGACCTGCCCCACCCCCCCCACCCCAAACCACCCATCCAGCACCGTTTCTCCCCTGGCAGAGACAACCTCGAGATAGGGATGGACACATGTGCCGCTTTTTCCACCGTGGCCGAGTCTCCCAAAATGAATGCTTTCCATTCACAAAAAGTGTGCACATTGCTGCCGAAGGGCAAAAATTATCCTTCCACGATAAGAGCCTTTGTCATATTCTAACACCATAGTCTAAACACTGGCTCAGCCCCCTTGTTCCTGCAGTTGTCAATGAAGTGTTGTGCTCCGTGCCTTCTGACAATATAATCATCATAAACTTTATTATTACATCTGGAATTTCATGATATGCTCCGTAATGGATTACAAGAGGCCCAGCCCAGAACGCAGCTCCCCCAAACTCTGCCACAGTTCCAGTAACCTAACTGCTTAATAGTCCTGGAATGTATAAACAGTGGTAACTGCTGCATTCCCCACCCCGACACGGCAGAAGGAGCCACGCAGCCAGCGGGGTCTGCGAGCAGAAGGAGCCACGCAGCCAGCGGGGTCTGCGAGCAGAAGGAGCCACCCAGCCAGCGGGGTCTGCGAGCAGAAGGCAATCTCCACGCGCCGAAGGGAAAACGTCCTCGTGGGATGTAAACCGAGATCACGTTTTCGGGGGCGATGATGGCAGATTACCCGTAATCCGACGGGATCTGGGGGCTGACGCACGGAGGTTATCAGCTGTATTTGGGAACGGAGTTCCATAACGGAGTTTGCAGGAAACCACCTCCCATCAATACTCATGCTCGACTTTGTGGGGATTCTGGTGCAGAGAACTGTGATTCGGGGATGAGGAGAAGTGCCATGGTTCACAATTTCTAATGCCACGAGCACCACGATAGGAAGGCAAGGGAAAAGCCATCTTTTGCAGGCATGCAATTAGACTGGCTAACACACCCTTCTAATAAGAGAAAAGACAGACAAAATAAAAACCAAGGGTGAAGGCCATGCTCAAAAATCCCTGAGAGCTGAGGCCACAGATGAGCTTCCTGGGGAATGCAGTGCTTTCTCCCCCGCTGCCCCCACCCAGACAGAGCCCAGGGCACAGCAGCTGCCCTCTCAACACTCCCCAAATCCAGAAGATGCTACCAGGGGGCACAGGAGCCCATGCTCTTCAAGCCAGAGGAGGTGCACGGAATGGGGAGGTGCGGGGGAAGGGCAGCCCCACTGGACCAGCACAGAAGCCCACAGGGCTCTCCCTCCCTCTTACTAACTCTAACCCAAACAGTCCTCTTACCCAGCAAATCCTTGGCTAAACCCCTGACATGCTATCTCTCTTTTAAACCATCCAGGGAGTACCACCGAATGTGCTGTTCGCCACCAAACACACACAAAAAACCACCTTCCCAATTTCCTCCCAACTTGGCACCCACAGGCCACGGGGCTGAGCTCAGAGGGCACACAGGAGCGGACCCTGCACCCCTGTGTGGCCCGAGCTGCAGACCATGCGCCCGCCCCCTCCCCCGCCCCACACGGCCAGCCAGCCGGCCCCGGGACCACCTGCGACCGGCCAGGCTCCCTTCACCTGGGCCAGCGAGTTCCCATTAAAAATGGCCCTGCCATCCACCTCGGCCAGGTTCCCGCACGAACGCTAATAAGTACTTGTTTGTTGAACTGAAAAATCATTACCGCAGAACACGTCAAGTAATGAAAGATGTTTTCCTTGGAGAAATGTTAAATACTTCACTTCCTTCCCAAGGAATGAGTACATGTGTTTCCAAATAATACCTTTCTCCCTCCCCGCCCACACCGCCTCAGAAAGTCTGGAGCTCCAGGACCCAATTTGAACAGACTCGTGTTGCATGGCTCCAAGAACCGAGAACACGCTGTTATTTTATTTATTTTCCTCTGCCCAGCTGACTACGTGTTTGTTCTGTTACTTATTCACCTAACCATCTCAGTAGGAACCTTGGTCATGTAGCAGAGCGTCCGTACTGCCTTACTATTTTATACAGAAAAGCTCGAGAAAATGACACTGCTGCCACCTCATACATTACAGCAGCGGAGAATTCACTCATATATATGGAAGAGCCATTTTACTATAGGCCTAGAGCAAAAACAAAGGCAGGACATGGAATGCCAAGGGCGGGGTTGGGGGGACACGGCACCACGTGGAAAGCTCTGGTAAAGGGTCTTCTCCTCCTGCAAAGATGAATCCTTGCCCCCCCCCCCAACCCCTTCCAAAGTTTCTGTTAGGCAGAGGAGTCATGACAACTCCATCTTTGGTGTTCTGGGGTCTTTCAGGCGTTATTTAGAACATCTTTACCTCCAGGGAATCACACTGGTTAATTCAGGCTTGCTTTTTTTTTTTTTCCCCCTCCCAGCCATGGCACATCTTAAGGCTTCCCGCAGCAGCCAAGGGTCGGGGCCAGGTCTGCTCTGCGTCTCTGGCACCTGAGCTGAGAAAACCCGAAACGACTTCCAGGTAACCTTGTCTCGTGGAACTGTAAGAGGGACATGCGCGTCCCCTGGATAAAACACTTGGCTATCACGGGGACGTGTGGGCTGGTGGAGTCATGACGTGACTTGGAATATGGTGGCTCTATCCTGGCATGACCCCGGAGACATGGGCGACCCCTTCGTGTTCCCCTTGCTTCTCATAGAAGCAATAATCCAGGGACAGAGACACTCCAATTGTGGCCAAAACTTACACTCACTCGCAGAACCAAAACCACCTCTAAAGAATGACCGAGGTGCTCTTCCCTCCCCCGCCCCAGGGTCCTCAGCCTCCCGTTTATTTTGTGGGACGCTTAAAACGGATGCCAAGGGTTACCTGGGAGAACAGGAAGAAGCATCCCATCCTCACCACAGTTCCCCCTAAAAATTACCTGCACGAATTTCTCAAAACTTAAAGACTTTCCTACACACCCCTGACCTTTTTCTTTTCGTTTTTTAAGGGGAAGCAAATTTCAACCTGATTTCACTAGCACTGAAGGTTGATGTTTTTTACCTGTGATTTCATAAATCTACCATAAATGTGGTTCCCAGGGAACTCGCTTCCTCTGCCCTCCTCCCCTGATGAGCCGCCACATTTTGGAATCATCTTGGTTGACATTAAGCAACGTGCTTTCTCAGCAATTATCTGTAATGGGGAGATGACAACTCTAAGAATTTCTTTTAAGAGGGCCGAGAGGAACTACCTGACACCTCAGGGAGGCGCCCAAGCCCAGGACAGGCCTTCCCCCGTCAACACTGGCCTCCTGGCCCCACAGTCCCTTGCGGGTTATGAACAGACACAGCCCAAGAAAATGTCAACCTTCAAGTACAACTGCTAGGAAATCAGGAAACTCCGAGTGTGACTGGAGAACTCAGAAGGCCATGAAGGGACACTGGCTCAAGGACCCAGGTAGCAAGCAGAAGTCAAAGTCATCTGTTCCCTGGAGGTCAAGTTCTGAAGAGCAATGCTTCCTCCAGCCACCTGAACAGGTGAGACCACTGCAGGGGCTCCAGGAAATCTGGCAGGTGCTTTTTCTTATCTGGGTATCTCTCTCTCTCTCTCTCTCTCTCCACACACACACACACACACACCAAAAGGCCAGTGTCATGTCACCCCTAGGGGGCTTCCAGTGCACTACAGAAGAAGGAGGACGTCACACCCCGGGGTGCAGCCCCGGGGACTCCCTTGGGATGCCCCACAAGAAATCCGCAGGGCTGTCGCATGCGGGGAGCGGAGGGATGGAGTTCCCCGTGTTCCCATCGGGTGCACCCTGAACGCGGCGTCCCAACTAAAAAAGCGTCGCTTTCTTCCTTCTCATGAATTCTAATATTCAAGCCTCTTTTCCTCCTGCTAATTTTAGTAGTCCTGCTATTCTTTGGGAAGAGAATGGTGTGAAAAATCAAGCATAGTATCCAAAAATAAAAGAGTAGATCTGTTTCAGGGCTTGCGGCATATTTAACTGAAAAGCAACTCCAGATATGCCACTTTCTATCTAGTCTTTAATACGTTTTCCAATTTCTCCAGAATATTTTAGCTTCAGAAAAGGCAAGGATGACTTCCTCATCTATGAATATTTTTGAGACTGAAATGGGCACCCAAAATTATTTCCAGACTGTAACTAGGAGGGTCTCCTCAGAACGGGATGCCAGGTTATCACTGGGGACGGAAGTCACCGATGCGCTTTGTGGGGCCACCCCAAGGTGGATTACAAATGCTCCTTTGGGAACCCAGAGCATGTGCTCTTTGGAGCATGTTCCCAGGCAGGTGAGCTGCTCCAGAGCTCTCTCCACACAGCCTGTAGGTAGACCGTGTGGCATGCTTGCCAAGCCTCCCTTCATTAAAAAAAAAAATTAAAAAAAAAATTCTTGTCTTATCTAAGAAATTCAGTTCCAACCCAGCAGAACTGGGGAAGGACATGTGGTCCAGGTCAGCAGGGCCCCTCCAGTCTGAGGCTCTCCTCAAGAGCCTAGCGTGACAGCCGGGGGTGGCCCAGAGGACAGAAGCAGGGATGTTACCTGAAGACCCCAGCCCATGCCTCCTCCAGCCAGGGAAGCCGGACCTCTGTGACAGAAAGTTAAAACTCTGTGTCAAGCCCTTCATGCAAACAATAAATATGACTTCTGCTCATAATCGGACTTTCTTCCAGCATCGTCTTTGAATGTTGAACCTTTTTCAATTAATTAAAAACTATGCACTGCCGAGTGCATATTTTATCTGCTCTCAGCTGCTTAAGTGTCTAGAAAAGACCAGGCAGTTTTTCTTTCTTTCTTTCTTTCTCTCTCTCTCCCTTTTTTTTTTTTCCAGGCAACCCAGAGCAAGTACTTGCAAGGGTCATATCTTTTTAATTATCTTTTCTCTCTTTGATTAATTATTCCGTCTGACAATAGCGTGTTTCTAATGCTATTCACCTGCCTTTGATGATTGACAACTTTTCTGTCTGATTCGGAGCAAACAGCTGCTGCCACAATCTCCTAGCAACCCGGGTGTGATGGATGAACCCCCAAGATGGATGGCTGCAATAAATCATGTCTCCAGCCATAAAACTGAGAACAGGGGATAAGAAGGAAAGGGAACAAAAAACAAAACAAGGTTTCTTCCCATGCGGGCACTCCGTTCCTTACCAATTATACCTGAAATGGACTTTGCACCCATTAATAGCAAAGTTTTTCTAATCGGTAAAAATGGAAGGATGCCGTTTGTATCAAAGGTGTGTTTACAATTGTTCCTGCAAATGGGCACTTGTACTCCCAATTTCCTCCAACAGCGGCCAAGTGCAAGGGCAGAGGATCAAAGTTTTCCTTTCTTCCATGAAGTCTCAGGGAGAAACAGTATCATCTTTTTATAGTCAGACGCAAGTCCAGGCACCAACCAAGGATATAAATCTGATTCTACCCAATTTTTGGCATCAGCTGGGCAACACCTAAAAGTGAATCCTAAGTGATCCTCGTGTGCAAGGCGCTGGGAGGCTGATAAAGTTATTTCAAAATAAACACACACACACACACACACAAAGTTGCCGGGACTCGGTGAGTGAACAAGCCACCTTTCCGCGTCTCTCCTGTTCGTGGCAGATGCAGGCTTTCTACATGTCAGGGAAAAGTTTGTCCCAGGAGCAGCAAGAGATGCAAGATAGGAACATCCAGCCCTTCTGCCAATTCTAGATTCTCATTTCTTTAGATAAAAAACGACCGCAGCCTAACTTTCTGTCCCATCAATTTTTTAAATTAATGTCCACACTCTAAGCCATACAAGGAGCCCTAAATTTAATTAGCAGACCCAAATAAAGTCACATATTTAATAGAATGCCTGCCAATTAAATTTGCACTATCGGGGCTCTCCTGGTGGAGGAGACCGGAGCAGGAAGGCCAGTGGTTTCTTTTCCTTTCTGCACCGGGAAAGCAGGCAGCCTAGGCCTCCGCAGTAGAACAGGCAGCCAGGCTGGCTCGAGCTGATTCTCCCAGCAGCTGGGGGCTCCATCCGTAAGCCAGCCTGCGTCCCTAACTACTTCCAGTAGGTGGGGGTGTCCCGGAGCAGAGCTCAAGGGTGCAAAAGAAACCGAAGTGATTAGCCGGCCCCGGCCCCATGGAGGGGCCTGGAAACAGCTGTCCACATCAGTCCTGGTGGGGGTCTGCTGGGGCCTGCGAGGGGGACAGAGTGCAGACACAAAAGGGGAGGAGGCCGCTGGGAGCAGGGGCAGGGAGCCACAAAAGATCATTTTTTATCTGAAATATTCCTGAGACGTGAAAGTCTGTTTCTTCATCCTCACACTGCTAACCAAGCCAACCAGTCTTTTTTGAATAGTTATATTGTGCTATGCTTTTCAGATACAGATTCTTTTTTTAAGCATGTCACAGAGTTTAAAAAATCAGGCAAGGGTCCTGGCTTTGGCAACTACGGTCCTGTTTATATTTTAATGTTTCATACGTGACTGCCTCTGTTGGGGGAAGTGAGAGGGGGAGAGAGAGAGAGAGAAGTTGCCTGTTGGCTTTAGTGTAAATCACAGATCCTTCATTTTTCCCTTGGAAGAATGTCCTTGGAAATTATTCAAAATTAAAATCTCTCCCCCCTTCCTTTTTTGGGGGGGGCAGGGGTGTGTGTGTGTCTTCCATATTGTAAATGGGAGGGCTCCTGTCTGGTCAGCAGCAATGAGAACCCAAGGCCAATCGATGGAGACACACACACACACACACACACACACAGGCCCCTACCCTACGCCAGCTCGTCCAACTCTCAAGTTACAGGTTTACACGGCAAGTCTAAATAATATTCAAAATGATAAATGGCACCCTGAGCCCAGCATCCACCATCAATCTTTCCTTAAGGAACATCCATCTTCAATAACGCATGTTTGAATCATGTGAAGCCAGGAGCCCTGAGATTCATTCCTACCCCTCACAAGCCAGGGTGGCTTGAATGATACCTGTCAGCCCTGGTCGGCTGTGGCTGCTGTGTTCCTCGACTACCAAAGGGAAAAAACGGAAGGAAAAGGGGAAGAGGAAGGGAGGGGGGGGTCAGAAGAGCGTCAAAGGCTGAACAGTGTGGTTTAGCAGATAATATGAAAGAACATAACCTCTTCCGTGCCTCTGCCAATCTCGCGCCCGCCACGCCACACACCCAGACAGCCATCCGCACACAGAGCAGGCTCTCGCCTCTCCTCGCCCCTGCCTCTCCTCCCTCCTCCCTGTCCCTCTCGCCAAATCAGCAGCCTCTCTCTGAAAGCCTACCGTACAGGACTGGGAGGAGGAGAGAGCATCACATGGACTGGGCTTCCCTCCCCTCCCCGTCGTCTGGCTGGGGCCCATATGATAAATGACATATGTCATTCTGTCAGGAGGGAAGGGTGGGTCAGTGATGTATGACTCCACTGAAAAGGAAATCGACTGTTTGGCATGGTGCAGCTCTTCTCCACCAGGATTTAGTTCCAGAACTCTGAAATGAATTCTCCGACGTTTCAAGTGCATACTTAGGGCAGGCTGATGGCAGGCCTGGGGAAATCGCACTTTATCCTCCCCCTGCCCTTCCAATGGCAAAAAAAAAAAAAAGAAAGAAAGAAAGAAAAAAGAAAAGAAAAGAAAAAAAGAAAGAAAGAAAGAAGGAAGGAGAGAAGGAGGGAGAGAAAGAAAGAAAGAAAGAAAGAAAGAGAGAAAGAAAGAAAGAAAGAAAAAAAGGGGGGGGGGGACGACAAACCAGCAAGGTTCTGCCCCAAATACCTGGAAAAGGCCACATGGGTGTCAAAGTCCCTAGCAGTCATACACTGTGGGTTATTCAAAATGTGACTTGGGAAGGGGGGGAAGAAAGAAAAAGAAATCCAGTGGAGAGTAAGGTTCATCCTTTTATTTATTTATTTTTTAATGGCAAAGGGCTGACACAAAAGCAAGATAAAAATTAGCATGTTTGAAGTAATCGTCCCGCAGCTTGACATCTGCATAGTAAATTTTAAAGGAAAAAAATGTGTCAGACAGCCATGAGCCGCTTCACCCTCCCCCCTTTCATTAGCTCACTGCCAGGGTGGCACTGCTGAACCTCATTACGGCAAGAGGATTTATGAAGCTGAACCCAATGGCAAAGAAAAGGCATCTGTCAATAATTGTAGGGAGCTGCACTCACAGCTTTGAAATCTCATTAAGTATGCAGTTATCAGGCATAAAGATCAAAAACATTACTCAACTCCGACAGAATCTTATGGAGGAACATTAATTAGCAACAGGCCTACAGTACAAAAAAAAAAAAAAAGAAAAAGAAAAAGAAAAAAAAAAACACAGACTTCCTCTCACACCTGCCCAACCCACAAACCTAAAGCAACACTCCCCCTCCCGCCCGAAAAAAAATAATTCCAGGCATCTGAGACTGATCAAGAACATGAAACAGGAGAGACGCACACAGAAAGAAGAGGGAGGGAAGGGGTAAGCAGCGGCAGGGAGGGAGGGAGGGAGGGAGGGGAGGGGGGGAGGGCGGGGAAATTCGGTTGAGAAAGGCTTGGCTGTGAGAAGAGAAAAGGAAGAAGCTGTCAAATTTGAGAAGGATGTCAGTGCTGGCCCTGATTACAGGGGCCTATGGAGTTCTCAGACCTTTTATCATCCTCGCCATCAAAACCAGCCCAGCTCACCGCAGGAGGGCTGATGGCGCAGCCGGCTGCAGCCGGGCCCAGGGCCCAGCCAGGAGGACCCTCTTACCTGGCAGGCAGGATGCCATGGGCCCAGCGCCCAGGAGGCCAGCCCCGCCAGGCCTTCTGCAGCAGCACCCTGCTCTCCCCTGGCCTGGTCTGTGCCCAGCTGACCAGAGCCATGGCCAGGGCCAGACCCAGCTCTGCGGGCCCAGGGCACGGTCTGGGGACTCACGGCTGTCACTGTCCATCTGACCGCCATCTGAAACACACCCTGATCTTCCTCCAAAGAGACTCTGGCACCCCCTCTCACACGTACACCTTCTCTCATTTGATTTCTGTATATGACTGATTCGTGTGCTTAGTGCTCACGACACACTGCAAAATAAAATACGAGTGTGGAGGATTCCCATCCTGACTGTAAAGCCAACTCTGGGTCACGAGGCTTCATGACCTTTGCAGCACACGGGACAGGGTGCGGTTGGAGACAGAAGTCAAACCGACTCCAGGATAGCCACGGAGGGAAGAAAAAAAAAAAATCCAATGACATGCTTCTTCAGCCACCACATTCCCCACCTCCTGCAAGCTACCCTGGCAAGAATAATTGACACATGTTTGGAAACCTCCCACGAGGATTATGTGCACGGGGTCTCCGGCAAAGTTCTCTCCCGTCCTATGCTGGCCTGCATCCAGGGTAGGCGCACCAAGGCTTGGGGACAGATCTCAAATACTGCCTAGGTTCTGTCCAGTGGGCAACCGCAGCCAAACTCCTTGGCACACGGCGCCACAGTCAGGCATGGCCCCCAAGGTCCCCTGTGAAAGGTGGAGAATAATAACAGTAGTAGCAAGAAAGCCTTTATTCTGTACGAATGTCCCTGCACTTACAGCCAAGGTGGCCTTCTCTGTTACCCATGAGCACACGCTCGAATGTGCTCTCGCACGCCTGCTCTAACACACACACACACACGCGCGCGCGCACACATGCACACACGGCGTTTCCCATAATCCCACACCATGAGAAAATCTTCAGAACAACACCTCTTTTGGTCTGAAACTCCTGCTATCACTCTTCTCTTCTCGGAGCACCTCTTCCCCTCCTAGGCCACCCTCCTCTTCCCTCATTCCATGGCCGTTTCCAGAGCGCTTACCTCTCTCCTTTACAGAAGAGAATGGTCACCTTTTCTAATTAGCCACATCTTTAAGGAAAAGGGCATTAAGATTCCTAGGCAACCAGCTTGGAGATCTCTCCAAGACAAGGCCCATCCCTTCCAATAAATGACTCTCCTCTGGAATATCAATGAACACGGCTCCGATAAATGGTCACCTATGACCAAAACGAGTTAAGAACGCTTGTCTATAAAGCAGACTTGACGAGAAAGAATTTTAGTAGTAGTGTTACAATAAGGTGTTTATATTTTTTATGTGCTTACCATATTACCTTTATTATGTGTAACATCAAAGTGATTATAGCAATTACATCTAACAGAATTAATTACAGAACTTCCCGTCATTCCAGGATACATAATGCATTAGAGGTAAGCCAAAGAAAGAAAGCATCTTGACTGTACTAACTATTGTTGGTATGTATTTCCCCCAGCAGCAAATGCCAAAGCAACGGCAGCTTGCAGGAAGAACAGGGTAATGGAAACTGAGAGGTTTAATAGGAAATGAGGTATATTTTCTTTAAGTTAAGTAACACCTTTGCCTAATAATAAGTTGGTGCTATTGGACATATAAAATCAATTTCATTTTTTTAAGTGTAAATCTTTAAAAGGCGCTAGTTAATCCACCCAACCAATGTTACTACATAAAGGAGAAAGCACATGGGTGAAAGACTTACAAGTCTTTACGTATGCAAAATAAATTCACTCAAGGCTTCATTAATATTAATTTAAATTCAAAACCCATTTACATTAAATTGTTCATTAAAAATTGCCTATTTTATGCAACATGCATTTCTCAAAGAACTCAGAGGAAACTGAATACATAGGACTAGATTTAATGATGGGAATGGAAAAATCAAAAGTAAATGAATTTGAGTCATTTCACGTATATTACCAAACAGCGCTTTGCCCTCCATTAGGGACGGGTTCCAGTTTGGGGAACAAACAAGCAAAGCACTCAGAGTATTTTGCTTTCTGTCACTACAGACTTGTGGCCTCCACCTTCTGGTCTACCAAAGACTAAGAAGAAAACAAGAAGCACTGGTGGGATGAAGAGGGCAGCCAATCCAAACCTGGACTTGGGAAGGGACCAGGTACCACCTTCAGAATCCCAGCTGAATTCAAAAAGCATTGAGAGTTAGGCTTGCTTTTCAAAAAAATGGACATTAGCTAGCATTTGCCAGTGCCCCTCTTGGTTGAGAATGAATGGTTTCCCTCTCCCCTGAACCCCACCCCCTGCAATGTTTTCTTCCCAAAGCAAGGGGACCAAGAATATGATGACAAGGGGTTGGTAAGTTCCTTGCCTTGGCGCCCTCCCCCTGAAGACAATCTGAACTTACACTGTTTCCCCAACAGCTGTTCTGGATGAAGAAAACACAGTCATAATTAATAACATGTGTCCTGACAGTATGAATTAATAATTTATCATTAAGCCCAAACAAATTGAAATTATTCTTCAAGAGCCACACCTTTGCACATCTGAGAAAACAAGGTAAGAAGATGATGGAAAAAGTCCAGGTAACGTGACCTTTAGAGAAATGCCTCCCCTCCTAATACATCTCTTGGGCCACTCTTGTTGAAATATTAAAATAATTTACAGAATTGAAAGTAATTAAACCCAAGAATCTAACTGCTGATCAAATCAAGTGTATGTGCTCGAAATGTCTTCTTTTTTAAATGGGGCTTATAAAATATTCAGTATTTGGTCAAGGACACTATGTAATCTTTCTAATAAAGATTCCTAAACCTAGAGTGTGACAGTTGTTCATGCAAGTGGTCGTAAGCATATTAAGCTCTATTACTGTCTCTCCCCCCCCTTTTTTTTTAATATCCAAAAATGCATAGCAGTATTCTGGTTACAAACAGTAAACTGAATTTTCACATCCACATCTAATATAATTGTTTACCAATGTTGAAAAATTAGAGAAAGCTACCAAGTCTATGTATCCGTTCCTTGCAATTCAGGTTAAAAAAAAAAAAAACTAGAAGAAAAAAAATATTCATAGCCATTGTTTAGTAGGATTTAAAAATTAATTTAATGACTAACTGCAAATACTGGAAACTAGAATTAATCTGTCTGGATTTTTTTTAAAGGCTTACAGACATTTAAATGCATGTATCGGGACACTTTATCAACCTAACATAAAATTGTCATCTTATCTTATTATATGACTATTTTATGCATGTGTCAAAGAATTTAAAAATGACTGCCTGTCTATTGAGTCTAATTACAACTGCACATTATCTGTCTAGATGTACCAGTCCATATCATTGTTACCAAATACAATATATTGTATTCACCTTTCATTTTTAACTTCAGACAGAGAAACCACAATTTGGAGCATAACTAAAATACACACACACACACACACACACACATGCATCCACATGCCGCTGTGAACACCTGAGAAGGTCCGGGGTAAGTGATGGCACCGCTCTGGGCTGCCGTTTCTCTCTATGGGCTGTGGGAAAATGCTGCAGGAGTGTTATAAGACAGCTTCTTTGAAAGAAAGGCCCATCGACCTAACTGGGTTGCACACCAACACCGAAGGGGGGGGGGGACACACACCCTACTTCTTTTTTATTTTTCTTTTCTTTCTTCCTTTATTTATTTATTTATTTATTTTTTACTACCAGACCAAAGCTATTTTTATAGTTTGTCCAGTGATAGGCAGGAATAAGAATGGGCCGGCAGAAAAGCCTCGCAATCTGCACTCAGAATAACTGTGACCTGCTCATGTCCCTGGATGAACATGGCTGTTGTACACCAGGACAGGGACTCTGCTCCCGTCCCTCCTGCTCCCCTGCCTGTGACCGCAGCCCTTGCCCCAGCCTGGCTCTGTCACCACCAGGGTGGAAAGGGAAGCCCCCGGCCCCAAAACAGTGCAGGAACTTTGCCCTCAAGAAGGTGATCCTTCTCCTTCCAGAAACCTCAGAAGTGGAGGTTGGGGGGGCGCAGGGAGAGGAAGGAAGGGCTTTGATTCTGGGACCTCACCTGGGCTTTTCCCCGGCGTCCCCATGGCCCTGAGCAGTCACCTTTCATCCTAATCGCTTTACAAAACAATCTTTGGTAAAAAGAGGGAAAAGGCAGGCGTGTGAGACAATTTGGGGAAGAGCTGCTGGTATGCAAGTTATTGACTATCGCTAGCTCATGAGCGCGCTCAAGGCAACAACGAGAACAAAATGACAACATCCACCGCTCACAATCAACTGTGGCCCTGGAGAGCACTGAAGCCCTAACTGACAGTTGTCAAAATAATGGGGGGCACAGCAGCTGATTCTGGAAGATTCCCTCCCCTAGGTGGATGTCCAGGGAGATAGTCTTGCCTCCCACCCTCTTTGTTTTCCTCCTTCCCCTTCTTGATTTTCCTTTTTAAAAGGTGCATTGTTCCTCCCCTGTTGTAGAAAAATTGGTGGGTTGGGGGGGATGGGTCACGGAGCAGCCTGAACCAGTCATCTTGTCACCTTGCTACATGGCAGAATACCTGTCCAAAGGAGAAATGTGTGGCAAGCTTGAGAGCAAGCTGACGCCGAAATGCCTTCCTGAAGGCTCCACGTGCCTCCGACATAGAAGAGGAGCTGCCCCGTGGGTGGATGAGCCTCACCAAGGCCCGGACGGCCAGACATGGACAGCACCATGCCCCTACCTTTTAGGCAAGCCCACACCCACAGGCACTGTGAACCACCCCCTGCCTCACCACTGCGAGCCCACCCTGCCCCCAGGGCCCCACTGTGTTCTGGAACACCAACAGAACCTAAGGCGTTCCAAACACTTTTACAAAAATCAAGATGCTTAAAGGTTTCCCCTCTTGATGTGACCACCCAAGAACTCCTTGGAAGAGTATTCTCTTTCAGCGACTAAGACTCCAGAGGTCAATGGCAAGTTGTTGTTCACTGAGGACTTTTTTTTTTTGCAAGTTGAGGCAATTTTTTTTTAAAGATTTTAAAGTCCCCCTCTCCCAGAAAATGGATATGAATGGATAAAATATTATCTGCTATGAGATACTGCTCTCGGTTTTTTTGTTTTTTGTTGTTTTTTTTTTCTGGTATCTTCAAAGAATACTTGTTTTAAAAAAAAATCACGCCCAGGTAAGAGTCCCATTTCGAGCAAGGGACGATGGTCATTTCGCCTGAAGGACACTGGCCTCTCCAATCCTCCTCCTCTGAGGCAAACATCTGGCTGGCAAAAAAATGTATGGCCCTTTGGAATGACATGCCTGGAGAAAGGACACTCCTGCCCAGGTTTCTCTTCAGCAGGTGAAGAAACGTCTCTCTCCCTTTGAAAACAGACAGGAAGCCATGCATAATTTCTATCAAAAAAAAAAAAAAAAGAAGAAGAAAAAGAAAAAGAGAGAAAGAAAGAGGAAAAGAAAGAAAGTCCTAACGTACAGAAATACATCTTTTCAGGGATTCTTGGAGGCTGCTCTGGCCTTCTGGAGAGCAATGTTACATTTGGCCTAGATATGAAAACTGTATGCACCTGTGTGCTAGGTCTGCACGCTTCTCCCAGCTCTCAGCCCTTTGTGGTTGTTATTCTACCCCAGACCATTAAAAGGGCCCTAATTCCTATGACATGATTATCCAGGTACCAAAGCCCATTTGTCACCTGCAGCAGAAAATTGAGTTAATGCACAAGTAAAGGCAGCCAGGACTGTGTAATATCAACTTGATTACATCAAACTAGCTACAAACCTAATTCTGCTGGATGACACTGCGTCGAGCTTGTCATCTCCAATCATTAAAGCTGTCAGGAATCCATCAGGTTTACAGCTAATTAGGTGAACACTAATGAAGCTGGCAAAACAACTTTTCTTTTTTTATGGCTGAGCGGACCTTTCAGTTTGGAGGGGAAAAAAAAAATTCTCGAGTATTCTCAAGGTTGCTGGGGACTGGATTTCCAGTTACCAATCAGCAGACATCTTTCTTTTTCCCACTCTCTATCAGTGCAAAGCAATCAATTTGTCATCACTCCCAGGATGCCACAAAAGCAGGCATGAACCTTATAACTTGCAGCTGTGAGAACTAAAAACAGGAGGGGAAAAAAAATGGGAAGTTTCTCCTGCACCCAAACCAACCAACAAACAAAAACCTCAGGCAGTTTGCTTATTGGCCTGCACATACTTAGCGATGGCCTAAATGTGGAGCGGTTTTTTTTTTTCTTTTGGTTTTTTTGTTTTGTTTTTTTTTTTTCATCCCCCCCCTCTTCTTAAATAAGTAGCCCTTCAGACATTCTCCACCCCCTCCTCACGCGTCCATTAGGCAGAGGCATTCTGATAAAGTAAATCCAAAACCAGGGTATGGGAAAGAAAGAAAGCACTCAGGCTGCCAACTTCTGATTGACCATTAAGCTATTGATGAATGTGCCTGTCAGGAGAGAGACAATTAAATCAAATATGAAACAAAGTCGTTTTGACGGGTCATTTTGATAGAGCAAAACCATTCTTCCATCTCCTATTAGCCGGGCAGTCAAGTTTTTATATAATGAATATTTCTTAACTGACCTGCGATTTCCTGGCTGGTTTTTTTAAAAGGTGCAAAAAGGTTAGGGAACAGGTTGCTTAAAATAAATAGATAAATAAATAAATAAATAAAATCAACAGTACATTTCCTCCTTCGCTAACATTTTTAGCAGAAAGTTATCCTAGAAGAGTCTCAGATTGGCAAGGTGGAGGAGAAAAGATGAAGCAACCGTAGAGAGAGTTCTAAACTAAATGTAAAGATGTAATCACATATGGTTCATTTGATTGAGGCACACAGATACCTTAAAATGTGCATCCAAAAGGGAAAGAAAAAATGTAAAAGACTGGAAGAAGCCCAAGACACTCCTACTGCCCAACTTTGTGAAGGAGTCCTCCAAACTTTTAGAGTTTATTTTGGGTAGATAAGCTCATTGCTTGAGCTGGGAATTTAAAGGAGAAGGTGGAATGGGCAAGAAGCATCAGCCAGGAGGTGACCAGAGTGCCAGCACCCTCCCTAGAACCACCGCGGGGATTTTCAAACTTCCTAAATTTGGGCAACACTGAGACAGAGAGCAAAACCTGCAATTATATGTCCCCAAACCACGTCTGTTTTCTTCGAGGATTTTCTTAAGATACGAACAAGAGAGTACATTTTCTGGGAGAAGAAAGAGCATTCCCTCTGCGTGACCCTGTGTAAGGAGACTCCAGTTCAGAGTGCAGCCAATGTGTGAGCTCCACGGCCAATGTCGGCTCACATGATGGCAATGACCATCACCGTCACCCCACAGCTGCCACAGGCACTCAAGGGCAGCATGGGCACAAGGTCTTCATCCAAGAAGGGAGCCAGGCAATGCCCTGACCCTGCCCTCTGCTCTCCCTTCTTCCACCAAAAGAGAAGAACAGAAAAGACAAGACATGAACCACCACTGAACCCTCCCGTTAAGGCTTCAAGGCAGCATCTGAACCTCTGTGCCTCTGAGTGTTACTCATATCAAAATACACCCCATCCATATGTGGTCCTCTCAGCAATCGGTCCCAAATCCCCGAAGTTGCACTGACAGGGCCCTAGTGACGTCACAGAGCTTGGCCTCACCATTGCGGAGTGATTTATTGATGTTTATTGGGAATGAATAGATCAAAGGCAGCAGCATGACGGGCGATCAATCAGTCATCAAATCAAGGGTGGCAAAGGGCCAGAAACCCTTCTTCCAGGCAACATGCCCCCAACTGACATTATTGCAAAATAATGTTATGTGTGTGGGTTTTGTTTTGTTTTCAATGATGCTTTTTCCAGAAAAGGGAAAAAAAAAATCGGCTCAGTCTTAACTGGAGCTGACACTCCTGGCAAAAAAAAGGGGGGGGGGGGTTGAAAGTACAGAGACACGTCCCAGAACTAAGTGCTACGAGAAGATGAGGGTGGGAGAAGCAGTGGAAGGAGGGGTTGGGGGTAAGGGAAAACAAACACGGATACAGAGAACGCCAGCATCTAACATTGACTTGACAGTCATCTGACAATACCCAGACCCTGTGCGCTCTGGCTTCCCCCCGCTTGCCCGCGTTGGGCCCAATAAATGAAGAATCAATCGGATTAGCAGTAAGGTGGCCGAAGAGACCCGCTCGCTCACTCGCTGGCTCTCTTTCGCTCGGCAGACACCGGGCTGTCCCCCGCCGGCCGGCCGCGGGAGGACGCGGAAGGTGTCCCGGGGAACTCAGGTGACCCCGCCCGCCCCCCACAGAAAGAGACCGAAGAGGGCTCCTTCCCATCCCCTCCGCAGCCGGAGAGCTGAAGGGGCAGGGACCCAGCCGGGTTCAGTTAGCCCCGAGCGCGCGCGGCTCCCGAAGTGGGTGAGAGCCCGAGCAGGGCTAGCGCGGCGGGGCGTCCGGGGGGCGCCCGGGACGCGAGGCGGGCGCACGCACCCAGAGAGCAGAGCAGAGAGCGAGCCTGGCGCCCCGGAGTTACTCTGCGCGGGCAGAGGGAGAGGGGCGAGGAGTGAGGCGAAGAGCGGGGTCGCCGCCGGCCGGAGGCGCACCGCGGCGAGAGGAAGAGGAGGAGGAGGAGAGGAGGAGGAAGGGGAAACGGCTCGTACCTGCTGCGCGCCGGGGCGCCTGCTGCTTCCTCCTCGGCATGATGCTCCTCCGGCGACTGCCACTGCCGCCGCCGCCGCCGCCGCC
This sequence comes from Mellivora capensis, assembly GCA_004024625.1. NCBI lineage: Eukaryota > Metazoa > Chordata > Mammalia > Carnivora > Mustelidae > Mellivora > Mellivora capensis. The sequence goes on from PISX010000287.1 coordinate 108,429, forward strand.
GCTGCCGGGCTGAGGAGAGGGAGGGAGGGGCGGCGGGCCCGCGGGGGGGCGAGGCGGGCCGGCTCTCAGCCTCCCCCCCGGAGAGCGGCCGCCCGCAGGATGCTGCTGCGCCCCGGCTCTCCGCGTCCCCCCCTCTCCGCGCTCCGCCGCGATCCCCGAACGTGCGGAGGGAAGAAGGAGGGCGGGCGAGGGAGGCGCGGGGAGGGAGGAGCGCGGGGGGAGGAGGAGGCAGAGGAGGAGGAGGTGGTGAAGGAGGAGGAGGACCGCGTTGCCGGCGGAATGGGAAGTTTGACAAATCGCTCCAGAGGCCCGAGGAAGAGGGGGCGGGGAGGAACGGCGGCCCTGCCCCCCCCCCGCCCCGTCCCCAGACGAGGTGCGCGGGGTTCGGGGCCGGGGGGCGGGGAGAGGGGGAGAAGGCGGGTAGAGGGGGTGGGAGGAGGAGCGCGGGAGCGGCCCCGGCCGGTCCTGCCCCGGCCCCCGCCCCCGGGCAGGGGGTCACGGCATCCGGGGGGGACGCTCAGCCGCCGCCGCGGCCCGGGGCTCAGCGGTCCAGTCTCCTGCCCGCGGCGCGGCTGGAGCGGCGGCGTCGGCAACAGGCAAGCTTAAAGGAAAAGGAGATGATCGTGTCACTAGCCCGCCCGCGGGGGCGCCGCGCCCCCGCTCCCGGCCCAGGGCCTGTCTAGGACCCCCGCCCCGTCCGGGGAGGGGGTGCCGCCCCTCCGCCCCCGCCCAGTGCGCGCACGCAGGGGCGCGGCGCCGGCCCGGCCCAGCTCGTCCCGGGGCGCTCGCTTACCCCCGCCCGCCGGGCTTCCCCACCCGGCCTCGCCCCCTGGCCGCCCCCCGCTGCCCCGCCCAAGCCGCACTCCTCTCCACCCGCCGCGTCCAAAGCCCCCAGCTCGCTCCCGGGGCCTGGGCCCGCGCCCCCCGGGCATGCCAGGGCCCGCGGGCGGGCGCCGGCGCCCTCGAGGGAGGAGGCGGGCGCGGGCCGGAGTGGGTGGGGGTTGCTCTCAGACCCCGCGCCACCCGGGCTCCTCCCCCGGGACCCGCCGCCGCCACTTCCCCCAATTTTTTTTTTTCCCGGGCAAACTTTCCCGGGCCCGTCCCGGGGGTCGGTGTGGGAGGGGGTGCCTCCAAGTTTCCTCCTCTGCCTGGGAAGATCGCGGTCCCTCCACCCCCCACCCCGCCCCTCGCCCCCTAGGCGCCCGGCCGCGCCCCCCACCCCTAGCGCTGGTGGATCCGAGGGCGGGACGGGAGCGGGGGAAGGAACTCGGGCTCTCAAGCCCATCCCCCGTCCCGGGGCGCCCCCGAGAGGGGGCCACCGCGCCCAGCGCCCGGCTTGCCACCGGTACTGGGCGAAAAGAATTGATTATTGATTGGGTGATTGGGGTCGCTGAGGCGCCCAGCGGGCCGGACAGGCGGGCCGCGGAGAGGAGGAGCTGGCGGGGCTGCGTTGGCGGCTGGGCGACGCAGGCTCACTTACGGGCGGCAGCGAGGGCGCGGGTGGGCCGGAGCTCATTGGGACGACCCCCGGGCGGCGGCGGCTGAACGGGAGCCGGAGCCGGAGCGGCGCGGGCGGCGGCGCATCGATGCGCTGCGGGCTCGATTGCGTCTCCCTGGGCCAGCTCTTGGGCCGGGAATGGGGCGGCCGCGGCGGGGCTGGCTCCGGGCGCTGCCGGGCGGCGGTGGTGGAGATGTGGGGGCGGCCGCCAGGCCCACGGTCCCCGGGGTGGCGCCGCTCCTGGGCGCGCCGGCTGGGGCCCGGGGGCTCCCTTGGGCCCCGCGTCCGACAGTCCCGGAGAGGGCCGGAGCCCCGCGCCCTGGGACTGACTGCCTGAGCGTTCCTGGAGCTGCAAACCCTGGCCTTCTTCCTTCCTTTTTTTCCTTCCTTCTTTCCTTCCTTTTTTTTTTTTTTTCCTTAACGTTTCCTTTTCTTGTGTTTCTTTTCCCCTTTTCTTCTGCCCCCTCTCTGTATCTTTTTTTCTTTGTGATTGTTTATGTAAGTTTGTTTTAAAAGTTCACAGGCATGCTTTCTTTTCTTTTAGACCAGGAGACCGTGATCTCACCCAGACGGTAAGATCAAAAGTCTCCTCTCGCCCCCAGCCTGCGGGCTTGGGCTCGGTCCAGACGCCTCCTTGAATGCAGATGTGCCGCTGCCGTCCTCCCGGGCTATAAAGCCGCCTCCAGCGCCTTCGCGCGCGCAGGAGCGCTTGGAGTTGCGGGGTGCGGACCCCAAGCGGTTGCGGGGGAGTCGGAGTCGGGCTGCGGCTGGGCTCCCGGGCTGGTCGAGTGTGTGGCGGACTCCGGGGCGGGGGCGCGGCGAGCAGTTGGTGCCTGCGGCCGCAGAGGCTAAAGCGACTGCCCCTCCAGGCCCGGGAGACGCGGCCGTGGGGCGTGAAACGCTTCTTGCGAACGAGGAAACGGTGAGTTGGCAGACGCCGCCCGCGGCCTCTCGGTTCTGGTCGCAGCGCTGGGAGCCTCTTGCCTGGAGGAGGGTAGGTACCCTGCGAGGTCAGCTCCTGCCCGCCCCCCGCTCACCTTCCCAACGCGGAGCGCCCACTTAAGCGCGCCGGCAGTGATGGGTGCACAGCGCTGGACGCTGCGCACGGAAGGCTGAGAGTTTCGCCCTGGCTTATGCTCCCCCTCCTCCTTTCCTTACCCGCGCTGCTCTCCAAACCTCGTTCCCTCCGCCCCCTCCCCCTGCGGGCCGCGGCCTGAGCTCCTGTCTCCAAGCCGCCCGCAGTCACCGCCCGACCGCTACCTCGCCCTCCCCCGCTCAGGCGCCGCGCGCCGTGCGATCCGCCCTAACATCTGTCCGTCCAACCATTGGCGCATCCATCAGTGTCAATGAGCTGCACATCGCAGCGACAGCCCGTCACGCGCAACACGGGCTATGCGGAGTGCATACTGTGCGACCGCGCTGCCTTCCCCGAACACTCAAACAGGGTTCTGGCCCGGCGTGGCACAGCCTGTAACCCTAATCTCTACCGTGTTCTTTTAACCATGCGCACCATCTTTAATATCAAGACCTCAAAACGGGACTAGTCTTGCAGGCCGTCCTTGGAATAGGACAGCTAGAGAGGGACACTGCCAACCTAGCCCTTGTAATTCCAAGTTCTCTTTGCCCCTTTTCTGTGGACTGGGTGTGGCGTAGGAGAAAAGGAAGGGAGACTTCCCAAATCAGCACCAAGCACAATAAGTACCTGAATGCAGGGCCTAAATACGCGTCAGCTGGGCCGAATCTGAATCTGAGGCAGACCTTAGCCAGAAGGTATAAAGCTAAAACTTTGCCAGGCCCCACCTGGCTGCTGCCTGACACGGCCTGACAGTGAGGACCGAGAGAAGGGGAAGAAAACGCGAATCCCAGGCAAAAAACGGGGACTCGACTTAGGGAGAAATGGTATCCGGATAACAGAGAGTCTGTAATTAACATGCTATTTACGGAGGGAGAAAGGGCAGGGCCCTATGTTGGAGAAACCAGAGCGTAGCGGGTAGTTCCCAGCGCCATTCTCCAAGAATGTTGACCTCCGCTGTGGTTGCAAGTTCCCCTACTTTTTTCTTGCTTTCCCCACCCCTAGTTCCCCAACCCACTGTCCAGAGGACAAATATCTTCATATATGTGCCTTATCAGTTTGGCCAGGCCAAAAGGTCTGTCTTGTCCTGCCCCTAAGAAGTTCAGGGGAAGGGCGCACGGAGGACCTACTCCTTGGACATCTGCGGGGTGGCGGTCCCCGGCATTTTACCTGACTTTATTCCTACTGCAAATATTTCTGTCCGGGTGTCTGGTGAGTTCTGCCCCCTCAAGAGTCGACTACAGGAGCGGGTCAAAACCTGGGCTTGTCTTCGTTCCCCGATTCACGAGTTAGAAGGGTTGGAAGAGCCGTTCTCAGGCGAGCTCCGGGAGCCAGGTCTGCGCGGCACCGGAGGAGGCCGGAGAGACGGCCACAGCGGCGCACACAGGGGCTTCTTCCTATGGGAAGGAGGGACCGCGCTCCAGGGTGCGGCCGAACCGCTTCCACGCTAGACTAGAGGGCGGAAAAGCCGGCGCCGGGCGGAGAAGCTAGAATTCTGCAGAAGGTAACACTGTGTAGAAATCTTTCTACCCCACTCTGAGGAGTTGCAGATACCTCTGAAAAGCAACAGCAGGCGTCTGCTCGCGCGCAGGCACCTGGTTAACTTAGCCCAGTGAGTCACGCAAAAAGTAACCCCCTAGGCCAGTTAAAAGCTCCCATTTTGGGGAGGTGCCGCTCTTCCGGAATTTTTTTTTTTTTAATCCCTGAAAACAAAAGGACGAGCGGGCTGAGGAGCTGTGGAGGGACACATCGAAATGCCCAAAGGCAAGTGCCCCGTAGGAGAAACGGACAGCTCTCACTGCGGCTAGGTGGCTCACCCCGCAGCGGGGTGGCCACGCTTATGAGCCCAGAAAATTCCCACGGGCCACGAAGATCATTCCAGAGCCCCAAGATTGCGACTTGGGCCCAGTGGTACCCTGCCCCTCCTCCCTGGCATTGCGATGAGCCCTAATTGGTCCAAATCCTCCCAAATACCAGTTCTTCAGGTCAAGGGTTAGAAATGTGACGCCAACCTTTTGAGTTCTGCGAGCTGCAGGCACTAGTCTTCCAGGCCTACCTGCGTGGGTCTGCCCCACTGGGGGAGCCTTCCTGAACTTGGCCAACCAGAGACCCGGGGCGGGGCGGGGGGGGGGGGGGGGGGGGGAATCTGGAGGATGGGAGAGTGAAACACAGGTGTGGCTGGGAACAAATGTCCAGTGGAGGGGCAGGGAGCTGGCCCATAACATACTGCTGAAGACTAAGGAAGTAGGACTGGGGAAGCAGCAGTCCAAGGTTGTGTTCAAGATGCAAATGAGGCCAGTGGGTGACAGTCTGCCTGACCCAAGGAAGGCCAAGGTATGTCCTCACTTGGGGAGGCCACAGAGGGAAATTCTACTGGAAAGAAGACATCCTTGATGCTGCCAATCCAGCGTGGATAGCCAGGGTAGGCCAAGGTCCCAGGAACTTAGGGGCCTAAACCCAGGCCACGAAGAGGGGTTCTCTGTGCCCTCAGGGCAGAACAGGCCACCTGGAGGGACAAAGCATGCTAGGTAGAGCATGCAGGGAGCCTGTCCCCCCTCCCCCATTTCATAGTGTGAAGGTATCTGCCCGGTGGAGGGCCTTTGGGGAGCCCACTGACTGCCCAGCAATGCCAAGAGAGGTAGTCCTCTTCCTACCTGTGCCCCCCGTGAAATGCTGGCCTCCGGCCGCCCCCTCACACACTTCCTCACACTACGGTCTGAGCTAGGCAAAGGAAAACCCCATGACGCAGAGAAGCTGCCTGCCTCCACCTGCACACCTCAACCAGGAACTGAGCCCAGGACCTCAGCCCCTTGCCTAAGCGCTAGGGACTTGGACCCTGGGGCCAGACCCTCACCAGGCGGTAAATTGTTTGCTAAAAGTGCATTTACATAACAGCGAAGTTTGTTTCTCTTATTCCGGTAGCTTTGTTTTAACGAACCAGTCTGTAAATTCTCCTAAGAACTTTTACAGTTTTGACGTGAAATAAACCTTTGAAAATCGGAGCCGTAGATTAATACCACTTCTGTGGGGCCCTGAGGGAGCTGCATCAGGCGTGCCTGGATGTGAGCTGGGGTTGAACTAGCAGGGGGGCAGATCAAGCTTCGAAGAAACTTAGGAGACCACTGTCTCCCAAGGTCAAGGATTGGTGTTGGGGCATGAAACACTCCCTGCTCCCAACACACACACAGGGGTACACAGACTCCCATCTCTTCCCCTCCCGGGCTTTACTGCTTTGTAAATTTCTTGTAGCTGGGAGCACAGTGGTCTGGTCCAATTTTCCCAACTATGCTCACTGCATCCCACCATTCCCAGGAGGACCACTGGACTCCGAGGCCTGTGGCCTTTCCCTGGCCAGGCATGATGTCCCTGGTCTTTTGGGGGAAGGGCAGAGGAAGGGCGCCCCCAGGCAGACCCTGAACTGCCAGCATGACTGGACCTTGAGAACTCTGGATGGAAACTGACCCAGCCAAGCCACTTAGTGGTGAGGGCTGGCACATCCTCCTCCTCAATGCCTCATTTTTATGGACTCGAAATTTCCAGGCAATTATAATTGTGTTAAAACAAAAAGAAAACTATATACCTAACAGGGAGGGAAGGAACACGGTTATCCAAGGGGAACCAGGTCTTCCTACCTACCCATCTCCTGGTTGGGTGATTCCTAGGGACCACTTTCTCCAGTTTCCTAAGATGGGCTAGGAATCACCCTCCTCTCCCCAGCTTGTCTGTCCTCCCAGTGTAGCATCTTCAGGTTTGGAAAGTTCAATTAGGACCTCACTCCCCTTTCTTCTGTAATTTTTCAAGCTCAATCATCTACCGAACTTTCAAAAACTTTTCAGGAGACCTACGATTTAATAAAGGAAATGAGTCTTTGTATTTTGGTCTAAGGAGGACCTATACACATTAAGTCCACTTCGGAGGGAGCAATTACTGGCGAAATGCCCATCGGTCCAATCTCTCCTGCCTACTTTGACTTGTGCGGGAATTTCCCGAATTACGCGCTGCGGAATGGTATGTTGTTGTTGTTTTTTTCCCACTCTGGATGAAATGGATTTTTGGAAACCATTTGGATAGAGCTTAAACAAACAGAAACAAAAAACTACCTTGGAGATGCGTGCAGGCGCGGTGGGGCTCACCCCCCGGCTGGAGGGGACCAGCACTTTGCTGCTAGCTGGGAAGTAGAAGCGCCCATCTCTTCCCCTGCGGTTGCAAGAGATGCCCGGCACGAGTCGTGTTTCTGAATCAATGCGTGGGCACCCCAGTGTGATGCTGTATTCGGGCTCCTATGTAGGAACCCTAGGAGGAGGAGGGGGTCTCAGATATCAAACCACCCGCTCTTCGCAGACCAGACAGCCCAGCTTTGCATGCCTGGTGACCTCATTAACTAGCCCGAGAATTTGCAAGAGGAGGAAGAATCTCGTTTCCTTTTCTCTTTCCCTAAATCGCTCTTCTTTTCTGTCATACACATTATGGTTTTGTGTTCCTCCCTGAATTTACAAACGGGAAAGACCGAGGGCAATTCTCAGTAGGACAGGTACAAGAGAGCGGGGCACTGGGCTGGGTCTTCGTTCTTTCTCTTTTTTTTTTTTTTTTTTTTTTAATTTCTTGAAGCCTGGTGCACCTCACCGGTATATCCAGAATAGGAGAGCCAGAGTTCTTTGGGACAAGGATGTCGGAAGGGTCAGATTCTTTGTATGCAGGTAGTTTCTGACCTCAGAGGCTCTGACAGCTCCAAGATTTTCCTCCTCTGTAGAGAAGCTCTGAATTCTTCCTTCTGTTTTCCTCTTTCTGACACTTCTCTTTTCCCCATCTCCTTCATCTTCTTTCTCCCCTCCTCCTCCTTTCTCCGGGTTGCTTTTTGTGTTTCCTCTTCTATCAGTCCCCTCCCCAACCCCCGCAAGAATTCGCAAAAGTTCTCCATTTCGGGTCTACCAAGCGCTCACCCCAAAGAGTCCTCCTCTCTGTGGCAAGGCAGGGGCGGCCACCCGACGCACAGCTCACAAGGGAACAAGGTAGTTTGTAGTCGCTGTAGCTTGTTAGGTGGGAGTGGGGGGAGGTCAGAAATAGGTTGGCACTTGATTTAAAATAAAAGAACATGTTAAAGAAGTTTCAAAGCTGCCAATAAAACCCCTTAAGTGGCTTGTGATTCAGTGCCTGGAGTTACGACGATGGCATTGGTAAATGACTCCAATGCCCAAAGAAAAATATTACAAATGCCGCTGTCTCGGCCACCAATCGGGCGCCGCTCTCCCGCGCGGGCGGCGGCTCCTCTCCGGCGCGGAGGGCACCCGCATTTGCATGATAAATTGACCAGACTGGCGGCAGCCAATGAAATATTCAAATTAGGCCGGGGGTAAGGGGTGGAGTCCCTGACGCTCCCCCTGGAGCCCGCCGCGGGAGCTCGCAGTACCACCTCTCACTCAGCGCCCTCTAGAGGTGGGCTGTCGGGGGCGGTCGCTCCAGCCCCAGGCAGGATGAGTAGGTACAGGGAGGTTGTGGGTTCAGGTTGCTCTTAGGGCTGCCCTCCTGGACTAGGTGCTCTGTGGTCCCCTCGCGCGTCTTGCACTTGGATGACTTGGATGTGTTGGTGGATTGCAGGGGCAGGTGGTGACCTCTGAAGAAGGGGTTCAAGAAGAGCTCTAGCCTCTTCACCCTAACCCCCCTTTCCTAGGTTCTCCTAACCTAGCTGAAGTTAACAGAGCATGGTTGCTCCATTGACATAGTTTCAAGACAAGACCCTTGCCCACCCAAGTCTATGATACCTTCCCCAAAGCCCCAAAATACTGAAATTCTGGAGCATGCAAATGCAGCTCGCCCTGAACAGAGAACTCTTTGCCCACTGAGGCCCCGAAGTCCAGGGTGCTGGGTGCTAGGACTAGGTTGGGACACCCCAGAGCCTGTGCCCCACCTGGGGCTGGGCCACAGATCTTAGTTAGGCTGTGGGAACCCCGCTCCTGGGAAAAGCAGGCAGTGTTAGTATGCTGACAATGGCAGGGTGGGCTCCTCCCCTGGGAAAACATGTCCTGGAGAAAGTGCCCAGACCTCCAGGCAGAGGATCCTATGAATGTGCAAAGGCATGCCAGGAGGAAGGTGTGCACGGGCTGCAGATGCCCAGCATGGAGGGGTGTGGAAATCAGTGTGTGTTCAAGTGTACAGACAAAGGATGGGCTCTGTCACTGTGCTGACCTGTGAGTGTGCAGGAAAACAGGACTCCACAGGACCCAGGCAAGCTGCCCTCCTGGCCTGGCTCCTTCTTGTGGCTCCAGACTTAGGGGGCTTTGCACAGAATACTGGGTTGGCTTGTGCCAAGGATCAAGGGATATCTCTTGTACCCTGAGCATCTCTCCCCTCACCCCAATCCCATAGCCCATCCTGTGCCAAGTATCCTGGGGCCTGGCACCCCACCCCAGCAGTCTTATTTTTAAAGTACAGAGTTTTGGGAAGTTTAATTGTCTTTCCCTGTGCTGGCCTGGCAAGAATGTTGTTCTTTTTCCATCTTAACAGGACTTAGACTAGGGTCCCCGCCAAAAACTGCTCCAGAGGGTGGTGCTTGATCTCCATCCACCCTTCCTTCTAGCCAAAAGATGGACAGACTGAAGGGATGTCTGAGTTCCTGCCCAAAGAGCCTTCTAGCTACCTCTCTGGGAGATACTGAGCTCCAGCGGTCATCTGCAGGGGGCAAGGGGCAAAAGGGATGAAGCAGGAGGTGGGGGCAGGTAGTGTTCTCAGAGCCTGGCAGGAGGCTGTCCAACTAACATTTGTAAATGCACACAGAAAAAAAAATTAATAGCTACTGAATACAATTTGAGAGACACCAGATTTTGACTTTTGATCACCTTAAAGGTGCTACGAACACTTTCAAAATATATTGCCCAAATAGGGGAATTGAATGGTAAAGAAGCCTTTTGCATCATTTAAGGTTTTTTTATGAATGTTTTTGCTAAAGAGAAGTTGTTTGCTGGGACTACACTGGAGAACAGCTGGTGGTAGGCTAGGTTCAGGTATAAAAAGAGCCTCCCTGCTTCCAAGAGAGCCCTCAGTCCCAGCCCACTTGAATGCCTGGGGATAAGGTTCCCACCAGCAGAAAGGCTGTGGCCCCTGAGGCAGTGAGGGCAGGCTCAGGAAGGGAGGGGGCCCTCCCAGAGGTCTGGCTTACCTTGCAGGACAAAGACCCCACCCCCCCCCATGAGCCCACAAGCCCTCCTTACTCCTCCTCACGCCTCACCTGTAGGCCAGGACCAATGAGACTTGAAAATGGGCCAGAGTCATTCTCCAACAGTGAAATTTGTCAAGGAGTCACTCCCGTCTCAAATGTCCAGAAAAGCAAGCTGCTCCCTCTCGAGGATGGCACTATCTAGGGCACGTCGTTGAGAGTCAAGAAGGTAGACAGTAAAGGTGAGAAATTAGAGAGCATGGCTCTCCAGCCCAGCACCTTGCCCTACCTGAACCAGATGAGGCACAAAGAATGAGGGAGCAGTTTGGAAGGAATGAGGGAGAGCAACTAAATGGTGTGTCTTAGGAGAGAAGTAACCGCCGGCAGCATAGAAGGGTCAAACACACGGTGGTGTGTATGACGTGGGTGTGCACATACCCTTGACAGGTGAATGTGACTTCTGACCATGTGATGCAGGGCAGGAGCTCATGACCCAGACAGATCGCTCCCCCCACCCCTCATTCAGCCTTGTCTCTCCCAGTTCTCTCCATCTTAAGCACCGAGTAGGGACTCGGGGAGGTAAAATCCAATTAAAGTTGGAGATGCCCTTTGAAATCTTTGCCTCTTTGTGTACGTACTGGGAGCTTTCAGGGTCAGACAGGGGTTTGAAGGAGGAGCGGCATTCCTAACTGTGTGTGCCCATGGGCAAGTCACAGTAGAGCCCACTGCCCAGGTGCTAGTGAGGCTCACGTGGGCCGGGGCATGTGGGTTCCTCGGTGAAGAGCTCAGCACGAGGGAGCTGGGCGATAAGTGGCGGCCCCTCCTCCAGCCACTGTGAGAAGGGTAGCCACAGGGTCAGACCTCTCTGTAGACAGGCTTAGAAGTGGGGCTATGTTGGATGCATCCCAGGATGCAAGCAGGTGCTTGGACTGGGGCAAAAAGGAAGGAAAAGGGGAGATGCTGGAGGCATAGTGGTGCCCAGGCCTCCTGACTTCCTGGGAAGAGTGAGCATTCACGGGGGCGAATAAGGCGGATCCCTCCAGGTTTTTCCGGGAGCTAATTAAAGGAAGGGGCATGGTGAAGAGCCTCACTGATATTTCTATTTTCCCTGTTAGTAGTGACTGGAATATGAGCCATTCAGGTCAGATGGAAAATAGAAGAGCCTGGAAAATCTGACACTCATTGATTTGCTCTCTGCCATCGCTACTCGCGAGAGGAAGAAATGTGACTTCAAAATTGCAATTAGGAACCAGCCCGCTAAGGGTTCCTTGCGTGAGCTCCCGTGCTGTGCAGATCACAGGCCTGCCTCTTCTCATTTCCTGAGGAAGTAGGTTCATTCATAGTTTTCAATGAAGCAGGCAAGGCAAATATGTCATGCCCCCTTCCCCCCAACAGTGCTCATACCTGCTGGTCTGGCGCCTTCCTCTCCTTCTGGTCAGGTCTTTGAAAGCATGGCAATTTTCCCAATGTTTTAAAAGTATTAACTTCCTTTCAAACATTCTTTAACCTTTAATGTTTTGTAACTTGATGAAAAGGTCATTTGGTTCTGAAAATGCAGCTGTTGCATAATTGTTCAGCTATCGGAGTGAATTCCATCCAAATCCCGAATTCTTTCATGGGATCCAAACCAGCACGCACACGCCTGTGCACACATACGCATACACTCACAGCAAAACATAGGTCAGTACTTTCCAATAGACTTCTGTATACATGAATATATTTAAATATTTGTGTCTGTACACGCACATATACTCATAGGGACTTGGAACAGGGTTACTATATTTCCCCCCTTCTGTATGTGGGGTCCATTCCAGGACCCCTGGTGGATGTCTGAAACTGAATGCTAACAAACCCTGTATATCCTATGACTCTTCCTATCCATACACACTCATGATGAAGTTTAATTTGTCAGTTAGGTATGAGTAAGAGATTAACAGCAATAACTAATAATAAAATAGAACAATTCTAACAGTGTATCGTCATACGAGTTATGTGAGTGTGGTCTCTCTCTCTAAGTATCTGATTGTGCTGTACTCACCCTTCTTCTGGTGATGATGTGAGATGATAAAATGCCCCCATGATGACATGAAGTGAGCTCAGCGATGTGGACACTGTGACATAGCGTTAGTGACGATGGGCCTCCTGTCCCTACATCCGCAGGATCATCTGCTTCTGGAACACGGCTGACCGTGAATAACGGAGACCACACAGACAGCAGAACCGCAGATAAGAGGGCTTCTATAATATCTCTAGCATTTTCACAGAATGACTTCTCTGCAGGAAAGCCTCTATAAAACTTGGTTTTCTGGAATGCACAGGTGTGCTAACCATTCAATTCATTTATTATGCACGGCACTTGTTACTGATTTCTTAAAAAAGAGTCAATGTCTAATTTAACAATTCATTGCTGTCCCTGCAATAAATGCCCCTAGAGGCCTAGAAGAATTGAGATGTGTTTCTGTCTGTCCCCTTACTCAGTGCCAGCTCCTCGGTGGTCCTGGGCTCTGGTAGCTGTCCTCTGCCTCGTCTCTCTTTCTAAGCTGACTTGGAAACAGACCTCTAAGACTGTTGGATTTACATTTAAAATGGAGTTAATAGACTCAAATAAGACCCAAAAAGCATTTTCTGCAAGGAAACTGCATGGTTTATGCCTGGACCCCACAGCGTCTATTTTCCTGACTCGAGAGGTATTGGGCGTGGCCTCCTGCACTTCCGGTTCTGATGGTTGAATTTCTAAGATGAAAGTCCTCCAGGTAGATCAGAAGCCGTTGGGTAGAACAGCTCACCTTACGCCTCTGCGGACTGGCGTAAGAAACAGATCTGATCTGAAGTGTAGTGAATCAGTAAGAGCCCTCTGTAAGGTTAATACTCATATTAAACTTAAAAGAGGATATTGATACTTGACAAAGAATACAATGTTTCCCTAAAAGCAAATACTTCTAAAAGGCCTCTGTCTGGGATAAATGGTAATGAAGTACCACAAAGCTGAGGAACATCTAGATAGTCCCTCTTTGGGGCTAGTCCTCCAGAATTCCTCACTCAGGATCACTCATTCCCTAGTTAATGGCACCAGACTGGTTTCTGGCATTTCTCTAGAATCTGATTTTTTTTTTCACTCCTTATATTTCTGTGTGTGAGATATGTTACAAATGTAGAAGATTATGTAAATCACCTGTATGGTATAAGTAATATTATAAAACCAACAACTGGGTAACCACCGCTCTATCACCAGAGCCCCCCCAACACCCTCCAATGAGAACCCCCTTTCCTGGAGGCCACTACCATGTTGACTTTTACCCCTTTATGGCCTTGCTTTGTGGTTTCAGCACACAGGTGCTCATCGCTCTGCGTGTTTTCCAGCTTGACACAAGCGAAGTCGTATTGCATGAGTTAGTTTGTGTCTTCTTTCTTTCACTCAGGACGGCATCTGTGAGACTTAACTTGTGGATGCATGCCCTTGGTCATTTTCAAAGCCGTGGACCGCAACTATATTGCCATATAGTAGTTTTTTGTTTGTTTGTTTGTTTGTTTCCCAGTTGTCCAGGTCTTATGAAAAACGCCACCGTGACCACACTTACTCATGTGTTGTGTGCACGTGTGAAAGAGCCCGTTTGGGACACATTTATGTGAAGTGGCATTGTTCCGTCATCCGGCACGTAGACCTACAACTCCCGACTTTTCTCCAAAGAGATGATGTCACTTTTCACTCCCAGAAGCTATTTTTAAGTCGTTCCATTGTTCTACCTCCTTGTCAGCCTATGATAGTATTAGCTATTTTCTCCCCCTCATTTTTCATGCTTCCTAATCTAGGGGTTGTGGTTGCTGTCCCCCCCACCCCTTGTGTTTAGCTTGTGTTCCCATGAATGCTAAGGAGATTGAGCACTTGTGGTTATGTGTGTGGTCACTTGGATGTCCTTTTCCTGAGGACCCGGTTCAGGTCATTTTCCCGTTTTCTTTTGGAGGTACATGTCCTCTTGTTTCAAGTGGCTTCAGAACTTGAGATGTTTTGAGGAGATCCCTAAGCGCGCTTATGAGGATGCTTTAGTCGGCAAGGGATACAGCCCCTGACCCACACTGGCTTAAGGAAATTGTCTAGTGGTGGATCCTGGCTAGATTATACAAATAGAAACCCAGTTTGCTCTGCCCTCTGAACACTTAGCTCTGTGTTTGCGGCGTCAGCTCGTCCCCAGTGGTCTCATGATTTCAAGAGGGCCTCCAATAGTGGAACTGCTTGCTTCTTAGTCCACATCCAACAGAAACGAGAATCAGAAACTTACCACTGATCCGGGTGAGCTCCATCCTTCCCTTCAGTTTTCAGGGCCCCATTCTGTGGACCAGTCGTGATCACCAGGGATTGCAAAGCCTTGATTGGGTTAATGAGCATCCTTTGCAGGAGAAAATGAAAAAGGATGGGGGAAGGATGAGCTTCAAAAGGCCAACACCTTGACCAACCAAGACTGCTGAACTGAACTCTAAAACTTTTTTTTTTAATTTTCATAGAGTAAAATCTGCTCTTTTGGTATATAGGTCTCTGAGTTTTTTGTTTTTCTCTTTTCTTTTTTTTTTTTAATGTTATGTTAGTCACCATACCCCACATCATTAGTTTTTGATGTAGTGTTCCATGATTCATTATTTGCATATAACACCCAGTGCTCATTACAACACGTGTCCTCCTTAATATCCTTCACCGGGCCACCCCATCCCCCCAACCCTCACCCCTCTGAAACCCTCAGATTGTTTCCAGGAGTCCATAATTTCTTATGGTTCATCTCCCCCTCTGATTTCCCCCCTTCAGTTTCCCTTTCTTCCTCTAATGTCACTGAGTTTTGACAGATTTCTAGAGTCATAGAACCACCACAACTAATGTTTGAAATACCTCCGTCACCCCAAAACATGACCTTGCTGCTTTTTTGTAGTCCGAGGATCCTCTCGCCCTTCACTTCCACACCCCCACACCCGGAAGCACTGATCTGTTCTTCCTCCCTATAGTTTTGCCTTTTCCAAAATGTGATCTAAATGGAATTATACCTTATGGATATAAATGGATGTCACCTTCTCGGTCTGGCTGTTTTCACTTAATATAATGTATCTGAGGTTGATTGACCCGTGTGTGGATCGAAACCATATTCGGTATGGAGGTCCCACAGTCTACCCACGCACAGCCGAAACACGACTGGGTTGTTTCTAGTTTAGGAGTGATAATGAGGAAAGCTGTCAGAAACATGGGCACGCAGGTTTTGCATGAACATAAGTTTTCATTTCTCCTGGGTCTCAACACCCAGAAGTGGGATCGCCGGGTGCTGGGTCATATGTTAAGAGTGTGTTTAACTTTATAAGAAGCTGTCAAACTTTTTTCCAAAGTGACCTTATCATTTTGCATCCCCACCAGCAAGGAATGAGAGCTCTCTCACTTCTAAAGAGGTCTTAATGGGCGTGGAAGTGTTTCACAGGGAGCGAGGGCACTGCAGGAGCAGGGACGTGGGGGGATTCAGAAGTGATACTTTGAAACTCTTCAACTCCTGGGGGGCTCCTCATGCATCCTGCCAGTGTAGACAGGACATTTCGATTTCCAGGACGTTTGCTTCTCCGAAGGGAGACAGGGAAGCACCCATCTTACAAATGAGCACAAAGCGTGGCCCCTCTCTCAGTTAGCCAGCCTGGCTTTATCTAGTACCATCAGGAGCAAGATTCCATGGCCTCTGGTTTTAATTCCAAAACCCACAAAGCAAAATGAAGTGTGTGCATTTGGAGCACTGTGGTGTTGTGCGGCAAGAACTAGGCAAAGGAGCCCATCCAAACATGTAATCAAAATGTCAGAGTGGGGGACAGGAGCAACTCTCACCTCAGATGTGGGAACCTATCCCTTATCCTGTCCTAGAAGCATGGGACTCTGGAATCCACTTCCCAGATGCAGGGCAGAGTCCCACCAAAGGGGAGCCGGGACGGGCTTATCAATCAGGGTCGCTGTGCGCTCAGGAGCAGGGATGAAGTTAACCTGCTCACACGCTAGCCCCTGCTTACATCCCCCACACCTCCTTTTCTTTCATCTGAGTGCCCATTTCTGAGGCACCTTCACATTTCAAACGTCCTGAGAATATGTTTAATTAGAACTTGGCCATACAGCCTTTTAAAATAAAACAGAAGGGACCAGCTAATTATATCGCTAGCATTCTGTGGCAAACATATATTTTTTTTAATAAAACACTTTCCTAACCAGAGTAATCCCTAGAGATGCAAATCCTCATTTATAAGAAGGTTCCCAAAGGGAGTTAAAGAGAAGATGCCCTTATAAAGAAAAGAGACAAAGAGAGTGGGGAAGTGTCTTCAAAGAGCTTTTAAAGAGGTTGAAGGAGAGCTATTTTAAAGATGCAGATTTTTATTTCAAATGTCTCATGATTCTTCCCTGTATTTTTGATAATTTATATCCCTTTCTCCCCTTTGGATTATTACCACAAATGCCCATATTTCTCATTTTGGTATTTTTCCCAACTACAGTATTTAAATAAATGAGTGATTTTCTCAAAATGCACTTTATCTCCTGCTGCTTCTCCGCTCCTCTTTCTCTGTGACTAACCCCCTGACCAGTCCTGCAGTCCCAGTGTTGTGCAGAGTGTGGGGCAGGGGGTGGCGTCCTTCCCTCGCAGTCTCTGCCGCTCAGGAGGGGAGGGAAGGACTTAGCCTCTCTGGCAGTGAGTCTCTGGAAGTGGTGGCCCGAGGGACATTTGCACTCACAAGACTGACAGCCCCCGTGCGTTATAGCGATAATACTATAGCTAACGTGCGCTCGGGGGTTACTGCATACCTGGCAACAGGCCAAGAAGTATAGGTATCTTATCTCATTTAATCCGACCAATGCTGAATGAAATGCAGGTGTTCTCACCCCGTTTTGCAGATAGGGGGTGGTGAGACCAGGAGAGGTCAGGAACATGCTAAGAACCTCATGGCCATTTGAAGGGGTAGGGCTTGAACTTGAACTCAGGTCTGTAGCTCAGCCCCTTCCCCTCCACATGCAAGGCTCAGGGACACCACACCTTCTAGAATGTGCTCTGTGCCTCTGTTCTTGGTACACTCTGTGGCACGGGCCCTGCCTCTCCCATTGAGTGCTGCGTCAGATTAGAGTCCTGGCAGAAGAGACAAAGTGCCCTCAAATTAGGATTGGGCAGGAGCATCTCCCAAAGAGGCTTTTGGCCAAGGTGAAGGGAAAGGTGAGCAGAGCACAGGAGAAGAGTCACAGAACCGGTGGAAGTAACCCCCAGGTCTGCAGGGCAGGGGTTCATGTCTGGGATCTGGAGGACAGATGGAGTGTGGCCAGGAGCATTTTTAGAGCCATGACCTTCAGAAGACGTACAGGGAAGTGATCCGGGGATGGCGCCCTTGGACAGCCCTGTCTCCTCATCCTTCGCTTTCCCGCCAGGACTGCCCTTTGGACAAACCCATCAGAAGGTAATCGGCAAAGGTCATGCAGCCATCCAGGCGGCTGTCCAGGCTGGTCTCCCCGACACAGCTCAGGGGAATCAGCCCAGGGCAAGCGCTCCTGCAAAGCCCCCCGGGCGCTGGCTCTGTGCTGGGAGGGAGGACAGGAAGGTAGCTGTAGCCTCCAGGTGGGATCTTAGGAGGAGGCCTTGACTGGGCTGAGACTCAGTGACGCATCAGGTTCAAGGAACCTCAGCAGGCAGGATGCACTTTCACGGAGAAGGTTTGCCGTTTGCCTTGTGACTGTGCCTGCCTTGGAGGGACAGGCAGAAATGGACGTGCCTCTCCATCCACAGCCATTTGCAACACTCAGACCAACTCCTGAGGCTGGCCCTTTTGACTCGAGACATAATATGTGAAATTCTTTTCTATCAAAAACTTATTAATGGAAAGAAGAAGAGAGAAGTCATTTATCATCTCATTCTCCAAAGACAGCAACCGTTAAGGGTTGGGTAGACCCCCTCCACTTGCTTTCCTCGAAGCCTTTCCTCCCGACTTACAGTAATATTGCTTAAGCAGTTTTGACTTACGCATTTTTGACTGAGCGTCGCCACGGCCCCTCTGGCAGGTTATAAGCTCATTTTGGGGTAAACAGAGGTTTTGGTGGCTGCGTAATATTCCCTCTGTAGGCATGTAACAGAATTCAGAATACCATTCTTACACTACTCAGGTGTTTGGGCTTCCCTATTTTTCATTCATATTATAAAATGCTATAAGTAACAACTTTGTATATAGAGAATTTTTTTTTCACATTTCAGATGATTTCTTCAGAATGACCCCCCCCCAAGAATAAAACTATCAAATCAAAGGTATAAGCCTCGGTTTAGGCAGGGAAGTACCTAAAACAATGTGTACAAAACAGAATTCCTTTAGCCAGTTGGGTGATGAGCACTCCGGCGAAGGCTCTTGACCCCTGAATTACTCCAAGGACTTCCGTCTGGAACAGCGCTAGTGTATAGAGCAGGCCATATAGGCAATTCCGAATTGTGTTGTAGCCCCATTTTTTAGAAAAAGATTTTATTTGTTTATTTGACACAGAGAGAGAGCACAGTAGGCAGAGCAGCAGGCAAAGGGAGAAGGAGAAGCAGGCTCTCTGCTGAGCAGGGAGTCCAATGTGGGGCTCGATCCCAGGACCCTGGGATCATGATCTCAGCCGAAGGCAGACGCTTAACAACTGAGCCGCCCAGGTGCCCCTGTTGTAGCCCCATTTAAAAAAAGCAAAAGAAACAGGTGAAATTACTTTCCATAATACATTTTATTTAACCAATTATGTCTAAAAATTATTATTTCAGCACTGGAATCCATATAAACATTATTCATGTTATTTTACATTTTTTTCACATAAACCTTTGAAATCTGGTGTGTGTTTTACACATATGACACATCGCATTTCAGACCAGTCATGGTTTAAGCACATGATAGGCTCCCGAGGTGGCAAAGAGCTACCTGATTGGGACCATGGGTCTAGATCAAGGAATCTACCGCTACCGAAGATATTTGCCAGTGTTGGCATTTTTTTTTTTAAGATTTTATTTATTTATTTGACAGACAGAGATCTCAAGTAGGCAGAGAGGCAGGAGAGAGAGAGGGGGAAGCAGCCTCCCCACTGAGCAGAGAGCCCGATGTGGGGCTCGATCTCAGGACCCTGGGATCATGACCTGAGCCGAAGGCAGAGGCTTAACCCACCTAGCCACCCAGGCGCCCCCCCTTTTTTTTTAAATTTATTTAACAGAGAGAAAGACAGCAAGAGAGGGAACACAAGCAGAGAGAAAGGGGGAGGGAGGAGCAGGCTTCCCACCCAACAGGGAGCCGGATGGGGGACTCGATCCCAGGACCCTAGGTTCATGACATGAGCTGAAGGCAGGGGCTTTAACCCACTGAGCCACCCAGGGGCCCCATCAGTGTTGGCATCTTAACTGTGGGCCCCAATCTAGCAAGCTCTTACTGCTTCCCTTGACCCCTTTACTGGACTTTGGGAGGAGCATAGATCAGGTGATCAGGTATAGGTGAGGACTTCCACACCTGGACATTTGTTACCTGTTGTCCTCATTCCTTCCTTGCTGATAACAAATCACAGCATCCCCTGGGTCCCAGCTTGTTTTGGACTGATTCATTCAGAAATAGTCACTGAGCACTTCCTAGACATTAACCTTGTGCCCGTCCCTAGAGATACAGGTGAACAAACAGACTTTTCTTGTGAATTCATTACAGAACTTATTAGTGTTCTTAGGGTCTGGCGGGGAGACAGACTTTAATCAAATAATGCAATTGCATTATTGTGCAGTCACATTGCCCAAGTATGTGATTTCAAATTCTGGTAAGTTCTGTGAAGGAGATGTGTATTAAAAAAATGCTAACCCGTGGGTCATGGCTTGAGGTGGTCCCTATCCTGCCCCTAGAGGCATTAAACAGAGGTTGTTCAGTACCTGGCCAGGCTGTCTTGGTGAACATTGGTTTGACAGATGAGAGTTCAGTGGGAGGATCTCAAGGTCCCTTCTGGTCTCAAGCATCCCAAAGCCAAATTCGGGAAGTTTCTGGGATGGATAGCAGCTCTCCAGTCCTTAAGTCAGTAACCTAGCTCATCTGTAGTGTATATCCTCTCCAAAAACACTTGAGCCCAGCCGGAACAGCAGCATTAATGAGGAAGCAGAAAGCCGTTCATTCATTCATTCTTTCATTCATTCACGCATCAATTCTTAGCGAGTAATCGGTGTTGGGGGGAGAGGGAGGGGAATGTCAGGCACTGCTCTGTACCTTCAGAAAAGCAAGGCCAACATCATCTCTGGCCACACTGTGCTGCCAACTGGACCCACTTTTCCAGAGAAGATACCAATTTAAAACAAGAGGAAAAATCAATGCTAATAGAACTCCTTTTCTGGTTCCTAAAATGACATCGTCCACATTTGCCGAGGCTTGGCGCCCGTGGCTGCGCTGGGAAGTGTGAGCCGGTGGATGGATGCAATCTTGTGAACTCTTCAAACCCGCTGAATCAATAAATGAGAGGCAGAGATGAAGGCTGCCGGGTGGAGGGAGGCTGGGTTCAAGGGGCAAAGTGTACCATTCCTCTTCTACCCCCTGAAACGGGACGGGGATCCTCCCTTCGGCCTGAAGTCCCCGGGGACAGGGTAATTTCAGCCGCTCTTGATGTAACCTATACATCACTGTCTTCTTGACCAGCTCTCAAATTAAACTCTGATGTATAAAGTTAAACAAAAATGAGATAAAAATTGGCAGAGGTTGAAGAGGGTCAAAGTAGTCAAAACACAAGGTGGACTATGGCTCCTTTTGATTTATGTTATTCCGCACGCTCAGAAAAAAATAAAATGATAACTCTCCCCGAGACTTTCTCATTGAGAATGAGGCATTACTAATTTATCTTCAATAGACTCCCAGTTTTCCTCGCTGGGAGGAGTGCTGTAGGTATTATTTTCAAGGGACAATGCCACGGTTCAACCCCAGAAGGGCTCTGATGACGGGGAACCCTCTTGTAAAATTTAGAGTCCTTTAACAGCAGCCTAATGGGAACAGACCACGGGGTGGGATGGCCTCATCTTCTTGTCGAATCCTCCAAACCCTAAGGAGTGAAACACACGGAATACATCACCCCCTCGGACAGCAGAGGAAGGGAACCCTGTAGAAATAAACAGCAGCCTACCTCCTAGGGGCAGGGACTCTCGGAGACCGACAGGACAGAGGCCTTTCTTCCTCACCTTCCAGCAACAGAGGAAGTCAGCAAATACAATGCCTAAAAATAAAGTCGGCTTACGGGTAGACCGAGTTGCTGTGGAGAAAACGAAGTAGACAGTGGCCCCGGGGGCTGGGCATAGAGAAAGCCAGTAGCAGGTGTAAATGAGGGAAGTGACACAATCGGATTTACATTCCTGAAAGGTCACAAAGGCAGCAGGGGCAGAGAATTAACTTCAAGGTCAACCGCGAGATGGCCGTGAGTAGGCAATGACAATTGTCCAGGCGACACGGGGTGGTGGCTTGGGCCAGGCAGGTGGCCGTGGTGTGTGGCAGGGTGGTGAAGAGCCAGCCAGGGTCTGTCCTGACGCCAGGGCGCTGAGACGGATCCCCGGGCTTCTACTCTGGGGCCTTTTCTGCAGCAGAGCGCCCCCTGCAGTCAAACCCTGATTCAGCTGAACCCTGAACCTGCTGCTTCTCTGGAGGGCATAAAGACCGGGCGTTGGCAGGGGTGGTGAGACAGCAACGCGGAAAGCAGGGGTCCTAGAGAGGGGGTACCTGGTCCAGGTGTGTGTCTGAGGGTGCATGAGAGCTCTGATACACAACACTGCCGTCAGACTTATTTTTCCCAATTAATTGGGAAAGTTCACTTGCAGCCCACTTATCTCTGTTTTTTCCCTTAAGGTCCTCTGGTCTGACTTTTTGCCATGTTCACCTCCCACCCACCCCACTCCAACCCCACCCCGTGTAGGAGCTGCTCTGGGACTGATGGACCAGACATGCAAGCTTAGTGACACAGAAAGATCTCAGTACGTGCTTGACGCTCACCCACCTGGCACTGTGAGATGGATTTCCCCAGACTGTGACCCTTGTGGGCAGAGGCCAGGATGAGGTTTATGTGGACGACAAGAGCAACCTCAGTCTGTTTCTGATGCAACCACAGCTGCGTCAGAGCCCGCCTCCTCTGAAAGGCTTGACGCGTGCAGGTGTGAGAGCATCCCAGTAGAGCTCAGGTAGAGCTGGCCAGTCGCCTCCATCCACAGAGATGTATGAGGTCAGCCAAGTCCTGGGCGACCTCAGGCCAAGCTCCCCAGGTCCTCGTGCAACATCTTTGGAGGGTCCCTTTCTGTGCTGGGCTCTGGAAGGAGTCAGGGGACCTGGGGGACAGGGGACAAAAGCCATCCCCTTCTTGGGGACACAGGAGACAATACCTCTTCTAGTTACTTGCATTTCAGTGTGACTGTTTAACTACATTTTGTGAGATGGAACATGGGCATAAGTGCCTGCCTATTAAAAGCACCTTGGGAACACTCCGTGGTCTTTCTCCTTCTACTGGTTGGATCCAGATTGTGATGGAGATCAAGGGTAAGATATGGTAGAGGCACAAACTAGAGGGAGCCTGGGTCCCTGGAGGACCATGTGGACGGACACACCCCCCTGAAGACTGCCATGGGAGCAAGAAATAAACATCTGTTGCGTGGAACCTTTGCATTTTGGCTCTATTTTGTTACACAGCTTAGCTCACCGCACGTCATCCAGTTCCTGCTCTCGGGGAGTTTGCAGTCAAATGAGGAGACAAGCCTCGGCCACACCGGGTCAGGCACCTGGGCGGGTCACTCTCCCATCAAAGCTCTTTTCTGGAAGAGCAGAGAAGAGTCGACTAGGGGGAAGGCACTTCGGGCAGGAGGACATCCCAGTCAAGGGCTCACAGATGGGGCTTGAAGCAGAGAGGAGATGAATCATGTCGATTCTCCGGAGGGGAACAAAGGCGGGTCCTTGGCGGTCACAGGATGTGGCGAGCAGGACTCTCCAGCTCCCTTTTCTGACCGAACACACCTCTAAAATTTCCGAGGGAGGGGAGCCCTCACCCTGGCGCCCTTTGTCCAGACAGACTAGGACCCCCACCTGTTGTCCGGGCATTAGGAGCAAAGTCCTCCTGGATCTGGATGCTTGATGAGAACAGCTCCTTTGTCCAGCCTTCTCCAGAGGCTCCTGAAAACAAGGGTTTCATTCCGTTTCAGAGCAGAGGATCCTGGCTGAGGCTTCCATGGGCCAGTGGAGATTCAGCCATGGTCTTCAGAGTCCCAGTTCCCAGCCAGGCAGGGA
Organism: Mellivora capensis; assembly: GCA_004024625.1. Classification (NCBI taxonomy): domain Eukaryota; kingdom Metazoa; phylum Chordata; class Mammalia; order Carnivora; family Mustelidae; genus Mellivora; species Mellivora capensis. The sequence goes on from PISX010000287.1 coordinate 131,412, forward strand.
CATCTCAGCTTGGGTCTGTTTGTTCCCAATGGGCCTAGAAACAGAGCACTTGACAACTGAGGATACTGAGTCCAGGGGGTAAAGGCCCTGCCCATGACACTGGCCCCTCAGGGCTGCTAGAACCTCAGGGGTGTTCACAGTCACTCCCCTCTTATTGGGAAAGACAGACCCGTATGCGCTGGTTCTCTTACTGCTGACACCCCCCCATACCCACCCACCCTAACTGTGCCCAGTGAATGGTGCTGTTCCGGGCACCCCCACAGACATGAAGCATGGTGCTGGCATCTACTGACGTGGGTTCTAGTCCCGTTTTTACTAGTGATGTGACCTTGGCCTTCCTCCTCTCCTCTCCTCACCCCCTCGCCCCCGTTCTTTCACGACAGGTACATCACACGCTTGCGTTCAATGAACACTCATTGTTCATTATGTAGGCACGGTTCACTGTTGAGTCAAGTCGGGTCCTAGGGTGGTTCTGGGGTTTCCATTCTCACCTTGTCTTTCCTGGAGCCAAACTGCTTGATTTTCTTGGTGCAGGTGATTAAGGCTGCCCACACCTGCAGCCTCTCAGTGCCATCTCCCCATGAGGTCAAACGTCGAGGGTCCCCTGCTGGAGCAGGTTTGCCTTGCCCTGGAATGCATCCCCTCGGCAGCCCCCAATGTCCGGCCTGGCTCCTTCTGGAGTGACCACACAGCTGGCCTCTGGGGCTTTCCTTCACCACTGACCTGGGGATTTCCTTCACTTCTTTCAGCCAGTGAATCTGCTGCTTCCTGGAGCTTACGTCATTTCTGTCCCTCTAATCCCTCCTTTTGTTCGTGCACCGACCCCAGAAACGTTCTGATACTGTAGTTACCGAGTCTCAGTTCAGCCGGCAGGACAAAGAAGTTACCGCTGCCTTCTCTTCTTCCCCACAAACAAACAGCAACCAAAGTAGCAGCAAATAAATGAAAGAAGAAGAAGAATGCCAAACAAACACACAAGTTCCGTTTTTGATGAAACGAGCAGGCAGGTGTAAGCCAGGATTGTAAAGGTTGAGCAGGGAAGGAGAGAGATCTTGTTGTGCTATGTGTCTGCGGCCGGAACCCCAAAGTAGATCAGAAGACACCACAAAGATGGGGTAAGGTCTCCACAGGGAGTAGTTGGACCCCCAGGCCCCCACTCACGACCCTATGACCTCCTCCTTGTCCTTTTGGAAAGTGGGAAGATTCATAACATGCATATCATCAAAACAGACCCCCTGAGAGGTCTGGGAATGCAACCTAAGTTCAAGGGGTTGCGGGGAAGCCTGTTATTAAAATCCCAGCTCCTAGGGCGCCTGGGTGGCTCAGTCATTAAGCGTCTGCCTTCAGCTGGGGCTGTGATCCCAGTGTCCTGGGATCAAGTCCCGTGTCCGGCTCCCTGCTCTCCAGGAGGCCTGCTTCTCCCTCTCCCCACCTCTCCACTGCTTGTGTTTCCGCTCTCGCTGTCTCTCTCTCTCTCTGTCACATAAATAAATAAAATCTTGAAAAATAAAAAAAATTTAAAAATAAAATAAAATCCCAGCTCCTTCTCCTGTCTGCCTCACAGGGCAGAGGCAGGTCGGGAGGCCCCATTTTCTTTATGCTGTACGATTTCTGCGAATTCTAATACATGTGTGGATTCTTGTAACTATGCCCTCCATCAAGACATAGAACACTTCCATTCCTATCTCACCAAAATGCCCTCAGGTTTCCTCTTTTTAGACATACCCTCCCTCCACCACCAACCCCTAGGGACCCCTGGCAGGTTCTCCGTGGCTATATTGTGTCTCTGAAAGGATGCCATACACGTGGAGTCATGGAGCATGTGGCCTTTTGAGACTAACATCTCTCACTCAGCACAATGCCTCTGAGATTCATCCAACTTTTTTTATGCATCGGTATTTGCTTCTCTGTTGCTGAGTGGGGCTCCACAGTAGGGATCCGCCACCCTGTAGGGATCCATTCTTGCTTGGAAGCCTGTCTAGGTTGTTTCCCGTTTGGGCAATCATGAACAATACCATCACAAACATTAGTATACGGTTCTTTGGGTAGAGATAGATTTTTATTTCACTTGGGTAAGCACCTAAGCCATGGAGGTGCCGGGTCCTATGGTAAGGGTATGTTCGACGTCATAGGAAACAGCTTAACCCTTTTGTGGAGGGACTATACCATTTCTCGCCTCCACCAGCGAGGAAGGAAAGTTCCTATTGTGAGACCTGGCCAGAACTAAGTATGGATAGCACTTTTTTTTTTTTTTTTGATTAGCCATTTTATTATGTACACGGTGGTATCTTACCATGGTTTTATGTTGTATTTTTCTAACGCTTAATTACGTTGGATGTTTTTCATGTGCTTACTTCCCATCTTTCTATCCTTTGGTAAAGTATCTCTTAGAGTCTTTTTGCCCATTTTTTAATAGTTTGTTCTGATACTAGAGTTCTGAGAGTACTTTTTATATTAAAGATGCAAATTCCTTGTTGTGTTGAGCAGGTGATTTGCAACTATTTTCCCTTTCCATTCCCTTCATTTTTTTTTTTATAAAGTGAAAGTTTTAAATTGTGCCGATGGAGACATATTTAAACGTATTCCCATCTCCATCAGTATGCATTTATTGAGCACCTATTATATACTGATCTCTGCTTGGCATTGGGCTTTGGAAGATCAGTGGGACTTGGGGCCTGAAGAACCATCTGATGAGCTCACGGCACTTCCTTGAGGGGAGACCACGTCTGGCTTAGGCCCAGAGCCCTGGGAGGGCCTGGGGACTTCCTCAGGTTTTGTGTCACCAACTCTTCTCAGTTCCAAACCTGTCCAGTAGAATGACAGCCAAGCATCCCTGTCTCACCCACCCTCCCAGAAGCCAGTTCCTCCTTCCAAGCCCTGGCCTCCTACTTGCCCACCTAGGTCAGCCTTGCCTGTCCTTTAAGGCCCACATTGATAATCCATCAGGCCTGAAGGCATCTCTGATCCAAAACCTGTGTTTCTTTGTCTGTTGCCTTCTTTGATGACATCACCTTTTCTGCCACCTGGTTGGGTTTTAAGACTCAAACCTTCTACATGTAGCATACAGAAATGCCGGGCATGGAGCCTATTCGAAAAATGTGGTATTTATGTAAGTTGCTGCAAAAGCAGACACGTCCCCACAGCCTGAGAGCCAATGAACTTCAGGCTCCCCCACATCCTGCCTTAGAAGCCAGGACCTAACAGAGGGCTCGGCAAGGCACTTGCCATGGGAACAACCTGGTCCCTGTGTACCACACTCAGGCAACCTCTCAGTACTGTTCCAGAATCTTCTGAAGACAGCATCCCTCCAAAGGATAGTCACTAAGAATGGGATGGCAGGTACCTTGACAAACCAGTAGAAGAAACAGTTTCTGAGTAGGGGGGCTTTTTGTCCTTCCCATGTCCTACCGCAGAATCATAGGCCAGTCTTGGCTGCTGGTTCAGCGGAGTGCCCCAAGCTTCCTTTTCTAGAATGACGCCAAACCGAAAGCAATCTGAGTTCTGGAGTCGGGTGTTGCAGTCCTGTTCCCACATGTCAGTTCCTAACGGGCAACAGCTGCGGCTGCAGTTTCTCCTAGGCAAGTGATTCATGTCTTTGCTCAGAAACGATAAGCAGAACAAATGTTTACTTAGACGGATAACAGAGGGACAGTTGGAAAACAGGAGACTGGCAACTGGAAATAGTTGGGTGCTATTTGATCCATGACAATTAGTTGGAATTAGTCATATGGTGCAAACCGGCCAGGCCTCAGGGTCGAAGGCAGAGTGGGGGCACACAGATTGGCTCCCAGGAAAGGCGGTGCTAATGACAACACGCGTCGTGGAGAGGAAGACCAGCAAGGGTGCTCAGAGCATGTCAGAGTGACTTTTACCTTCCCGAGCGGCTTTCCCTCATCAGATGCCTTATTTGCTGCCTGATCCAATTCTCTTGCCCAGAGGAACCAGAAAGAAGAGCAGAGAGAGGGAAAACTACACACACACACACACACACACACACACACTCAGCTGAAGCCTCCAAAAGCCGTGAGAAATGTTTTACACATTCGAAAATTAAAGGAAACATTTAATTTTCTGTGTGCGCGCAGGGAAGAAAAGCTTAAAAAAAAATCCAAACACCCACAACAATAAATTTTAATCTTGGGGACAGTGGTATATGCACAGATTCATCGAAGAAAGAAACATGTACCTTAAAAGTGGGAGCCTGAAAATGGGGCTGTGGACTAGGGTGGTCAGGCTAATTATGCTTACATCACTTACAGCTTTGCATCCGACGTGATGCCTATACCAGTGTGTACCACTACAGTCGTCCTCGGATGCATTATTTAGTAGACAGATCATAAATATTTCTATAAAAAGGGAGAAAAGGCAGATATGTAATTCAATTTTTTGGCCAAAAAGAGAGAAATGCTGTTCTGTGAAAAACTTCTGAGCAGGCCATGCTTTGCAAACACTGGGGAGCAAAAGCACAGAGAAAAACCCCAAGTGGACTCCCTTCTTGTCTGAGGTCAGAAGCTCTGATGTTCCTGATGGCAAGTGTGAGAAGTTAATTACAGTCCCAAGGGGAGGGGTGGGCTGTACTTTGTCAGAATAGCCAACTGGGCAGAGCAGAGGACGGGGCTGGGTTTCTTTCTTTTTGTTTTTGTTTGTTTTTTTTAGATTTATTTATTTCTTTGAAAGAGAGAGAGAGAGCATGCCCTCGAGGATAGAAAACGCAACTGTGCCTTCACAGGTGGATTTTTCTAAGCACGTTATAAAAAGTGTGCAGAGGGGGTGACACGCTCCCCTCTCCTTGTCCTCCAGCACTTCTGGGGGCAGGCTCGCTGTTGGCGCGGAAGCAGCGGGCTGGGGGACGTGGGTGGAACCGGGAGTGTGCTCGGGGGTGTCCTTCATACTGGACACAGACAGATGTGGTTTTGATGGCTCGGCTCTTTTTCCTCTTCCTTGCACTGGCAACGCCGTGGTTTGCCTCGAAGGGAAGCACTTCTCCCGTATTCTCCATCTATGACACTTGCATGGGATGATAAACCACAGGTCCCTCCTCCTCCCCTGGCCCCTAGTTCCCTGGAGGAGAGCCTCGGTCCAGCCCGAATCAGCAAGCAGCATCCCCCGGCCAGGCCCCTGAGCCTGGTGCAGGGGCCATTCCCTGCCCCGTCTGGGCTATGGGGAGTAGGGAGCAGGACTTGGGGCTGAACCTCCAGGTAGGACAATTTGCTTTCCGGTCGTGGCAGTGGGTAGGAAGGTGTGACCCTGGGGTGGCTGAAGGGCATTTGCTGGCCCCGAGTCCGGCCATGCTGTGAACGAAGCCTCGTGACACAGTTTAAGCCTCTGGCCGGGCCTCCGTTAGACCTCTCTCTGGCACCATGCCTAGCCAGCTTGAGGCTCTGCTCCTCTTGCACCAGATCGCGCTTGCAATCGTGACAGCCATGACAGGTACTGTCTTGGCCTGAAGCAGAGCAGGAGGGCATGCAGGCCACTGATGGCGGGATTCAGGCCTCCCGAGAGGATCCCCAGGCTCTCAGAGCAGAGTCCCCTCCAGCCCCAGCTCCAGGGACGGGGGCGGGTGTGACTTCTTCAGGTCCCACCGAGGGTCCTGGCCCCGAGGTGCAGTTTGCCCTCGTGGTCCGGAAGCTGTCCATCAGAGTTCCCTGTTCTCTGGAGCTGCCCTCTAGCTGCACCCCGAGCCCCACTGTGTCTGCACGAGGCAGCCTGAATGACAGAAGGCAGATGCCTGTCTCTCCAGCTCATGCCCCCAGCCCCTTCTGCGGGCCCCCCTGCCAGTGCTCTCCGGCCCAGTGTCCTCGGAACACGCCCCCTCAGACCCGGCACAGCTCAACTGGCCTGTCTGGGTGGGGGAAGCATCTATTTCTTCACTCATTCGTTAGGTCGGGTGTTGATTGTCATTCAACAGCACGTGTGACTCTTCCTGAGTACACACAGCCCCCAGCGGGCCTCATACCTGCTCTCAGTTAACTGACTGTCTGTGACCCTCCATGGCTCGCAAGTCCAGGCCCATATCCCTTGCTGAGCACTGTGTTCTGAGTGTCTGGTGGATACACAGATACGGAGGGCTCGCAGCAAATAAATTCATGTGTTTGTCTCGGGTCTTATAGACACTCTCCCGTCATTCCTGTCAAACCTTGCCCTTCCTGCCCTCAGAAACACGGCCGTGACTCACATCCTCCTAGAAGCCATTCCCAAATGACCTAAAAAAGCGGGGAGGAACGGGTCATGAATTATCCAGAACAGGCACAGCATCCAGTTTGCACCCACGTTTTATTAGTAAATATTTTGTAATAAGACTGTGAATTTATTATCTATCTTATCAATTAACTATAATTGTTAATTTATGTTATTATTAATTTTTATCAATTATTATGCAACTTGTTAAATAATGCCAAGGGTGTTTTTCTTTCATTATTCTCAGAAAGCACCCTTTTTCCTGGTTGCATAGTCTTCCACTATTTGGCTGTCCTACCATTCATTTGAGCAGTCCTCCAGCAGCCAACATTCAAGGTGTTTTAATTATTTTGCAAAAAAAAAAAAAAAAAGCAGGTAGGAGAGAACATTCCTGTATTAAAGTTTTGGACAGTCTCTCTGATTTTATGTTCTTAGGAAAATCTCAAGACTTTTATTGGACCAATGAGGTAAGAGATTCTCTCCTGCTCAGGCTGCTTGACCGATAGGAGGTTAGCCTGGAGTGGCTGGGGGTCATCTCTGCTGATTTCTGGAGAAGGAAAGCCACTGAGAAAGCAGAAAGGGGAGGAGAGAAGGCTTTCTGATAATGTCATCAAACACCTGGATCCAGCTATACCTAAATCTGCAGTCCCTTTGTCTACCAATACATTTCACCTAATCTAATTTGAGTGGGGTATCTTTCACTTGCTACCAAACCTGGTGTCAGAGAAGGGATGAGGCATACTGTCCCAGGGCTGGAAGAGGATGGAGGCTCTGCATCCCGTGCTCGAACCTCTTCTACAATGGCAGCTGGCCGTTGAGTCTCTTATTAGCATCCATCTAAGGTGTCTTGAGACTCACTACATTTGAAGTCAGTGTATTTCTTTGCTGAAAACTCTGAGTGTTGAAAAGCTTCCTCTCATATTAGCTAAAACATATTTTCCTGTACTTTTTCTCTGCCAATAAAAGTCAGAGAATGCAAGCATTCATATTGAGGACGGTCAGTGCTAACGATTCCCTCCGTACCGCCAGTGACAGGTGAAGTTAACCCACAGTCAGTACCACAGTGTGCTATTGGCCTGTGTACCAACAGAACTAGCACACAAAGCCTCACACTAATTCTTCTTGAAGCAACATCACTTTCTTTCCAGGCCTCAGTTTCCCTTCCTTTCTAGTGGGCTGTGACGGAGAGCTTATTCAGCATGAAACTGTCTTATCTACAGCTTAGCAAATGTCTATGGAGTCTTTAAAGCAGTTTCTATCATAATAAAAGTATTTTAACTTATAACCTCAGGAAGAGATAGGCATGGGAGTCTTTATAAAGCACAGAAATCCAGATGAGCATAATTTGAAGGTAATTTGAGTTGTAATGAGTATTTTTAACGTAAACAGGCAGAGGGAAAAACTTGCTGTGTTCTGATGCAGAACACACACCCAAATATGTGTTTGGATGGAAACATCCATGTCGTGGGAATCCAAGATGGTGGGGACCTTCATGGCAGTGATGAGAGAGGGGGCATTTGCTATGGCTGGAGGTTGGAGGTTTCAGCCAGAAAGGAAAGGCAATCATTGTGCCAGATGCTTCCGTGGTCACTGCAGGTCTAGCCCCCAGAGGGACAAGGGGTGGCTGGTTGAGAACAGTGACCAGTTCTTAGAAAGCCTTGCAGAACGATGGGCTGGGAGGGTTCTCAGGCACAGGAAGATTCAGGTATCCCCAGGTAAACACCAGCATCTGTTACAGTTCTCCATCTGATATCCGCCTTTGGATTTACGCCACGCATCTGTTCCATTTTCCGCATCCTTCGTACTCACACACATTCATTTGGAAGTTTGGTCTCATTACCACGGATGTAAGACTACAATCGCTTGCCTTGACGACCTTATTAAATGCTAGATAGAAACTTCTGCTTACCTAGAGTTCTGAGCCTTATGCCTATTCCCTTGTTGAAAAAGATGAGCAAACTGTGAAAAAGATGTCAAAGGTGTCCAGGCACCAAATTGAGTCTTTCACCTTGTTGTAAACAGAGGGACAGAAAGGGAATTCAAGCATGGGCACGGTTCTCAGCATGGGGTCTACTACTATTTAACAGACTCTCTGTGCTTTGCCTCAAATTCTTACCCCTTCCCCTAGTGCTGAGTGCTCAGGCTGATCCATCCCCCCATTTCACAGATGGCAACGCTGAGGACCCCGGGAGGGGAAGGAGCCCTTCGGACTCCCGGTTTCATGCTTTTCCTTTGTTTACCATTGTGACTTCTGCCGTGCAACCCGCATGCTCTCATACAGATGTCCACGGATCGCTGCCATCTAGGGCAAATCAGAGCAGATGTGGAACCCTCCAGGGAGAAGAGGCAGCCTGAGGGTGGTCTCTGGGCATAGGCCTGCCCTGTCTCAGAGACAAGAACCCTCAGCTAAAAGCACAGTCTTTTCTGGCCTCGAGAGTGGCAGTTGCTTTGACCCAACGAATGCCGAAAATCCATCATTTTCAGAAATAATCTCCAACCCTGAAAAAAAAGACATGTTTACTCCGACATCTCTCAGGGTGTCCATCCTGTGTTCACTCGGTGTCTTGTTGCGATTTTCTCTACACTGCGTTTTCATGCTTCCTCCTGAACAACTTTTACTCTGGAGTATCAGCATATGCAAATGGGGCCTGCTTGCCTGATGTCCAGCTGGGTTCCTCCCCGAATGGAGCCAGATGATTTTGTGCTGGTCATCACGTCCACGTTTTTTTTAAATTTTTTAAAAGATTTTATCTATTTATTTGACAGAGATCACAAGTAGGCAGAGAGGCAGGCAGAGAGAGAGGAGGAAGCAGGCTCCCCGCTGAGCAGAGAGCCCGATGCGGGGCTCAATCCCAGGACCCTGGGATCATGACCTGAGCCAAAGGCAGAGGCTTTAACCCACTGAGCCACCCAGGCACCCACATCCACGTTTTTAAACTCGTGGTTGTGCTTAAGCGGAGAGCTGGATTGCAACATCCGGAGCAGGTCCACGGAAAGCTGAAAAGCTTCGTTAATTTCAGGAATCTCTGTGAGTGTCCCTTCCCAGAAGTGGCCCTGGAGCCAACAGCCCTTCCTCCTTGTTTCAGGACCTAATTAAAAATGCAGCTTCCTGGGCCTTCCCCAGAGTTACAGAATCTGAAGTTTGAGACTCTTGTCACTCTGCATTTTAAAATAAGTCTCACAGTCCTGTCCACCTGAAGTTAAAGGTTAGATGTCCTTGCGAGGCAAATGAATAATCTGTTCTTACCTGAATGCTCATCAGTCAATTCATATCCCCTTGCAACTCTGAGACTGTGCGCTTCATTCTGTATTTGCCATGGGTTTTGATGGCAAGTGAGAGACACCTAGTTCCAATTAGATTAGATGAAATATATTGGTTGACAAATGGATGGCAAGTTCAGGTACAGCTGGATCTAGGTATTTAATCCATTACCAGCTAATCAATCAGTGGATCTTCATTGAGCACTTCATTAAGCACTGAGTGCTAAGCTCCATGCTGGTCTCTGCTGCGGGGCAGGAGGTCCCTGCCTTTAGGAGACTTTAAGACTTGCTGGAAAGGCAAGGCACATGTTTGAAGAAGCCCATCAAAATGCAAAACAAATAGTAATATAATAGGATGCTTTAAGATATCTGCAGTCCGCACAATAGATTTCATCCTGCTAATTTACTAACCCACTTTTCATGAGCGGCTCACATGTGCTGATAATTCAAAATAACAAATTTTATGTCCATTTTTCTGTACCAAGCCATAGCACATGGCCTTGGCCCTCCAGGAGCCCCAAAGATTGGCAGAAAAGAGCCAGGGAGCAAGACAGGACTGAGTGTGCCCCCGGTCCCTGGAGCTTGGGAGTGCAGAACCCCAGTCTGTGACCCTGGGAGCTGCCCCACTAAGCATCTAAGCGCCGGGTCTATTGGAGTGCGTGTGTTATCTTCCCGGGGCTGCTGTCACAAATTGCCCAAACTGGGTGACTTAAGCAACAGACGTTTATTCTCACAGTTTGGAGGTCAGAAGCCCAACATCAGCATCCCTGGTCCCAAATTACAGTGTCTGCATGGTCTGGCTGGCTCAGGAAGCTTGCTTGGAGAATCTACCCCTTGCCTCCTCTGGCTTTGGGTGACAGATGGCATTCTCCAGCTGGTGACCTTGGCCCTGTGACCTTCAGTCCAAGCATCTTCAAATCTCTCTCTGTTCTCTGCACAAACAACCCCCGTCCGCCTTCCTCCTATTAGGTCACCTGGGATGCAATTGGGGATCCCTGAGATAATCTCATCATCTCAGGATCCTTAACTAAATGCCATCTGCAAAGACCCCTTTTCCTTCTGGCGTGACATTCATAGCTCCAGCCGTTAGGACATGCAGTGGACTAAATGCGTGTGTCTCCCTAAAATTCCAATGTTGAAATCTTACCCCTCGTAAAGGATGTTACAAGGAGGTAGGGCCTTTGGGGGTGATTAGGTCGTGAGGATTGGTTTCTCATGGATGGGATTAGCACCTTATAATGCTTTCCATCGTGTAGGACACGGAGGGCAGGGGATGGCCAGGAGCCCAAAAGAAGAGTTTTTGCTGGAGCTCTACCTTGAACTTGGACTCCAGCCTCTAGAACTGTGAGAAACAATTTTCTGTTGTTTCCACCTTGTCTGCGGTATTTTGTGCTACTAGCCTGGACGGACTAAGACAGAAACTGACTTTTTTGGGTGGGGGCTGTTGTGGTCCCTACCACACGTGCTTTTCTTGGCCATCAGGCAGAGGCCAGGGGTCTAGATGTTGGCTTCAGTATTCAGTCCACAAATGTGCAGTCCCTTTTCCTCTTTGGGCCACTTTCCGGCCAACTTCCCCAGGACACGTGTAGTCCTTGGTAAGCAAGAGCTCGGGGTCACAGATCAGGCTGCAGCTCTGTTAGCCTCCCTAGGAGACAGCTCGGCTCCGCCCCTCCCCTTGGCAAAGGTTTCTGAGAGCTAATCATCACCTTGTCCTCCCTGCGTGTGAATGCGCACACTCTGCCGGCAGCAAGGGGGTCACAAGTCAATGCACGCCTAGGGTCAGTGAGGAAACACAGGGAGGTTAAGGGGACAAAGAGAGGGCAGGGCAGGGCACATTCCCACTGGGAGTTAACCTAGCAGAACCACAGCAAGACAGGCAGGCTGCCCTGGCTGGCGGCCTCTCCTCTGCATGAGAAGGGACACCAGGCCTGCTCCCCGGTTCCCCGAGGGCCCATCCCAGGGGCTTGACTCCACCCCCATGAGTGGAATCTCTGCCTTTGAAATAAGGACAAAAGACCCTGCATTGTGCCCCAGATTCCTGCTAAAGCATGGGGTCTGCATAATGATTTCCCTTCTCAAAGCACCTTCTAGGATGTTCACCACCAGCAGGGGCTGGCCTTAGCATACCCATTTTGCAGACAAAGAGACTGGAGCCCAGAAAGCCTGACCAAGGACACAGGAAGGGGGGAGGCATGGATAAAGACCCCAGACTATGGACACCACGCTCAGGGTTCTCTACTAATTAACTGGGTTCTTAATCTAGGATAAACCAGAGTGCAGGCAGAGCCTGGCTGGGGTGAAGGGAGAGAAAAAGTCCAGCCCTCCAGCCTTTCTGTGTGTGGCACGCCTTTGCCTCTGCCCCAGCCTCCTCCAAGGCCTTGGGGTTCTTGAAGGCCCAAATGCTTTGACGGGTCCCACTCTCCGGAAGTCTTTGGATACATGTAACCTGACAAGACTCTCCGAGAGTTCCTTGAGAACAAGGGTCCTGAGGGAGGGTTCCTACAGATGCAGAGTGAAGTTATCCGCCAGACCCCTGCCCTTCACCCCCAGCCACAAACCCCTCTTTATTAACTGCAAAGTCAAATCACTGCAGAGAAGCTGGGACCCCAGAGGCCCACAGGGGCAGGGCCTGATCAGGCTTGATTGCCCCCAGAGAAACTCATCCCATTGTAGAGCCTGGGCCCCGATGGGATGATGGGCGTTGGTTGAGGTTTCTTTGGCAGAACTAGGAAATCCGCCCTACTCTCTGCCCCCATTGCCTGAAAACAGACCCCCGTTGCCAGTACTCATGCTTGGGGGCCATGAGGCGCTAGACGGCCTTCTCACCATGGTCATTGCCAGATGGGGCTAGGGAGGACATCTGACCTACGCTACGCCATTCACCTCCTCCCCGCAGGGAGTTAGAGTGGGGGGTCCCAGGAGCCGGGCCCCTCCCATCCACGTGCTGGGAAAAGCCAGTCACTGGGGACCCATGGATTTTTATCTTCTGTCCTAAGAAGTCTGGGAGAGCTCATCTGCCGAGGGAGACAGGGAAGCTGAGGGAATGACTTGGCCTGGCTACACATCCCAGAAGGAAGGCCATCCTTCCGAGTCAGAGAAGACTTGGTGGTTTAAGACCGAATGAGTGAGCTGTGGTTATGTGCAGCCAAAGGCGCTTTGACCATGGAGGCAGCTGTGCAGCCTTTGCAAGAGCGCGGCCCATGCGCGGGCTGAGTGTGGGCGCCGGGACCCTGGGTGCAAGGACGGCTGTTCTTCCGACTCCCTGAGGCCCTTCAGGGGCTGTGGTGGGATCCTGCTGATCCTGAGACCAAGTGCCCTCCCTCAGGAGGGAATGGTCTCTGTGTACGTCCTGACCGGCACTGTGGGGCATGCCCTTGAAGGTTCCTGCCGGCAAAGGGAAGAACAAAGGCCAAGAAGATTGTCCGGAATACGCAGCTCCTGGAGAGGGGCTTTAGGAAGGGAGGAAGGTTCCATCACTGAGTGTCAGCGCCATGCCAGCTCTTGGAGACCTCCCCCTCACAGTGACATGTCCACACACCTCAAAGTTTACATGGACATGAGATCACACCTGCGTAAGTGAGGAAACCGGGAGCTGGAGCATGGCTGAGTTTCCTAGGGCTGCCGTAACATCACCACACACCGGCTGGCCCAGTGCAACGGGAAAGCGTTCTCCCACCATTCGAATAAACTGACATGGCACGGGGGCGTCAGCCGGGTTGTCTGCCCCCCACAGACCCCAGGGGAGAGTCTGTTCTTTGGCTTTTCTGGGGGGCCCAGACAGGTGCTCCTTGGCTTGTGCCTCTGTCTTGTCCTTGACTTCTCCTCGTCCACCTCATGTAAGGACACTTCTCATTGGATTTAGGCACCTCCCCCCAAGAAAATCCAGGGTGGTTTCATCCAACCAGCCTTAACTTCATTACATCTGCAAAGACCTTATTTTGGAACAAGGTCACAGTCGCAGATTCTGAGGGCTAGGATGTGGACATAGCATTTTGAGGCCCATTCAAACCCTTATACTAAAGTTGGCTCATTTCCCACCGTGACCCTCCAGTAAGAGTCTGACTGCACTGGGGTTTGCAGGTCCTACACAGAAATGAGGGAGGAGCCTAAAGTGGGGACCGAGGAGCAGGAGGTGAGGGGGGAAAGCCACCCAGCTCTGGGTATTCTCAGCATACACTGGAGAAACGAAATATGATTATACTTATTGTAGATCTCGTAGAGAAAAGCCATAGAGGGCCCTGGGGTTCCCTCCCCACTTCTCTCCTTTTGCCCCCATAAATGTTTCTATGGGAACCATGCTTCTCTCTTAGGAGACACCCTACAGATCCCAGCAACAGCACCAGAAATTAGAGCACTTGAGGGAGCCCCCAAAGGTGAAGGTGTTGATTGGTCCAGGATGAGTGTTTTCTCCAGGGATGTGTCAGGGGAAGGGGGAAGACGAGGAGCAGAATGGAGTGAAATTATTCTACTAGGTACTGGGAGAGAAGAAGTGGTCCCCTCTATTTTGGGCTGCAGGGAAAGGCATTGCCAGTGGGACTGACGACGGAGTCTGGGAGGTACTCGGGCAGCAGCAGCCTCTGAAAGGAAGGGGATGCCAAAGAACCCCACCCTCCACCGTGAACTTGCCTTGCCCATTAAACTTCGTCTAATGCTATGGGCAGGGCTGTGAGGGGCCAGGCACCCAGCCTGTCCACCTCTGTAGGACAAAATGGGAACTTTATGGAGGACATGTCCCTACTCTTAAAACACACACACAAACACACACACACACACACACACACAGAGGCTTCTATGTGAGAAGTCCAAGGCGGCCCTCCCAGGCCTTCCACACCCACTGCCCTGTGCTTCTCATTCCCTTTCTCCCTGGCCCCCCGTCCACTCCTCCCCAACCTCCTCCTCCGAGTGAGAACCAGCAAAATGCACGCTTTCACCCGGACCCGAGTAAATCACTAAGTGACATAGAAAGTTAAGTTCAACACTAGGGAAAATTGAATTTATCTTGGAAATGCTTTATTCTTCCAAAAGTTCACTTTGGCAAAGTCTAATGTACGGGAAAGCATAAAATACTACGGCTACAGACGGAGCAAGTTCTTCCACTGAGCATTAAGCCTCGGGCTCCGAATCCCGGCTCGCTCCCCGTCAACCACTCTCTTTAACTCATGTGTCCATCAATGTCCCTGCTAAGTGGGAGTATTACGCACATCTCATCTCACCGTAATGTCACAAAACCCATAGAATTACACATCAGGTTTAAGGCAGAAACCACAACAACCAAATCTAAGTACACAACAAGTACATTAAGTATCTGTCTTCATTTGCCCTTCCCATCCTCACCTACCCCTCTGCTCAGACACGCTGCATGCAGAGCTCAGCTTGAGGTAGCCTAAGATCCATTTTAGAGTGGGCTGAAATATACATGACAGTTCGCACTGCACATGAACATAGACAACTGTATAAAATATTTAAATAAAGACAGGAAAGAACAGAGGATTGCAGCAAAGCCTTTGGCAGACCCAGCCTTGGGGAATTTAGCAGCTTGAGATTCATTACAAATTTCATCTTTAATGTTATTTTTAGTTCAATATTTTGTAGCACTCAGAAGTAAATCTTGGTACGCTGTCTTCTCTCCCCTGGCTTCCTCTCTTCCGGTGTCTGATCCTTCGGTTTTACTGAAACCTAATACGTTTTCAATAAAATTGATTTGTGACGTCGTAATGCTGTTTGTTACCGTCTCCCGTGCCTTGATGTAATGGGGAGAGAAGGATTGCATGATTTGGCAAAGTGAGGCGGATTGCTCTTATTGTGGGATAAATTGGCATGAACTTAGAAACCACCCTGCTGCAACACAAAAACTCCCCCCTCTTCTTCTTTCCTCTCGTCCTCTGCCATTTTGAAGTTCTGGCCTCACATCACAGTCCTGAGTGCATAGGGTTCACCGTCCTCCCTAGAGAGAGTCATCATCTCAGATACTGATGCAAAGGAAAGAAAGAGACCTGGGCTTTAAATAATTCCTGCTCAGTTGCTCTCTTGATATGCCTTTCCACCTGGCAACCTCCAGCTAGTTTGTTGCCTTGAAATGAAAGTCCAAGAAGAGGCTTCTGCCCGGAAGTGAGGGTTAGGAGAGGACAGGTTGACCAGAAACTCCATCCTGGGGTCATTGCACACACTTTCCACCTGCTAGGTAGATGCAGGGAGAGTTAGATAAAGCTTTGTTCAGGAGGCAGCTGGCAAGATGAGAGGGAAATCAGCAAATGCTAACTAGCTTGCCCAGCCTGCCCCTGAAATGTACGAACTTGAAGAAGCCCCCGAGGAAGGGACAGAACCCAGAAAATTCCTGATGGCTTTGACCAAAGTGGGATGGCCACATTGGGCTCATTGGTTGCACTAGGGCAGGGCTTGACTTCTGACCCAAGAAAGTGAAGGCATGGTGGGGAAGGCTTGCACCGAAGCTCGGAGCAGCTCAAGAGAAGAAGATACTCAACCCAAGTACAAGGTGAGCTGTGACATTTTCTAGATGGGGATTTCATGAAAAATTTTCCTATTCGGGACTTGGTGTTTCCATATCAGAGATTGGTCTGATGACCTTTGCCTCCTTTGCCTTTGACCCATGCAAAAGCAAAAGGAGAGAACTCTGTGGTTTTCTGGGTAATGGATAACTGAATAAAGCCCAGTGGTTTTTCAAGTAAAGATTCTCAGAAATGTTGATGCTGGAACAAAATGTACCTAGAGAATTCAAGTCAAGGATTTATGGAAGGAGTGTTCTCCTACGGGAACTGTCGGGGGGAGGAGAAGGTAGGGGAAGGGAGGGGATGGAGCCCCGAAATGACACCATATGCTTCAGCTGGGGTCTTCTCCATCCCATTGTGAAGGAGCTCTGGAGTGTCAACAGCACAAAGATTTGCCCCACCTTTGAGGCAAGGGGTCTTGGCTGCTTCAGTCAGCCATTGGCTGAGGCTACCTCAAGGGTATTTCCAGAGATTTCCAGGGGAGGTGACTCCCAAGGGTTGAGAACAATCTTCAGGAGATGCGTGCACTGGTTACCACCCAGCACTCATGGCAGCCAGAGATGAGCACACAACCTGCTCCGGGCAGATGTGGCTGGGCTGGACCTACTTTAGCTCCTGCTCTAGGTGGGCAGGACTATCCAGTGACATCTCATTCTATCATTTTTCCTGTTGAGCTGAGTCTACACTCCAGATCATGAAGGTGAGAAGACTCACCGTGCTCCAGTAAGTTCTTGAACGTCTCAAAAAATAAGTGTGCTAACTAGGCATGATGCTGATGTCTGGCAGCATACATCTAGGAGAGGAAGGGTCAGGCTGAAAACAGCAGAGGGGCTGTTTTTGCCTCTATCCCGGGACACAACACTATCCACTTAAGTAGTTGCCATCAGGTCCAATGAGAAAAGACATTCTACACCATGTCTGGCATGTAGGAACCACTCACTAAAAGTTAGCTTGTTGTTAGTATCCTATTCCCAAATGGTGAGGTCAGACACATCAGCTGGGTTTTTCTTTTTAATGAAAACTCTGATAAGATAATCATTGTGAGGTGGAGAGGCTTTGACTCCCCTGCTAACTGGGATGATTAAGATGTACGTGATGACACCAGGGCAAAGACAGTATATAGATTTTCTTAGGTGCAAACTCCAGCGGTGCAGCGATGGTCACTATTGTTAGGAAGGATTCTGAGGCTGGATCCAGACTGGGTTGAGGGCATTCACTGATTAACTAATTGTGTCCTCCACATGCACCAGAGAAGGGGTGCGGTCATTCACAATCCAAGACAGCTCTGTCCTTTGGAGTAATCAGAACTCATGGCTTGTATGAATCAGAAAGCTCCAAGAAAGCGGATTATAGGGGCTACTTAGCTTGTTAGCAGGGATTGTCAGACTGGGGGCTTTCTGCTTTCTAGAGGTGAGATGGGGAAAATGTCCCCAGAAGGTGTCAGATGCAAAGATATTTCCTAAGCAGAACTTGGATGCTCCCAAGTAGGAAAGTGAGAAAGTAGAAGGAAGAGAATTTCAAGAGGGAGAAACACCCCTTCATGATGACTAAGAGCACTAGTATCCAAAATATATGTGTGTCAATATATAAATAACCACAAAGACACAGTAAAAAGAACAACATCCCATTGGAAAGATAAGCAAATGATAGGACTTCTTAGATGAAATCTAATGGTCCCACACCCAACGCTGCTCAGTTTCACCAGCTATATGTGACAGGCAAAAGAAAACAGCATCACATGCTCCACATTGGCAGAACTTTGGAATCTGACCATATAAAGCACTGGGGTGTGGGGAGGGGAGGGCAGAGACCGAGTGGGACTACACATCTTGCAAACCCTTAGGGGAACAGATTAGTCATGCCTAATATGATGGAAAAGGTGCTGATCTGCTCTTCCAGAATTCTCTCTCTAAATGTAGACACTAGAACAGTGTGGCTCAAGGAGTCACATGGAAGGATGCTTACAGTAGCACTGGGCAGCAATCGTGATGTCCAAAATTAACCAAACTGCCCATCACCAGGGAAAGATGAAAATAGACAGTGAACAGATACAAGATGTACAGCTCACCTCCGAGAAGGGACAAAGCGTCTGAGTTGCATTTATGTAGACAACAAGAACAGCAAGAACAACCCCTCCTCGCCCCACCAATGCTTTACATGTCCTATCCCAATACAAGGGAAATGTCTGGAGGACTGCACACCCACAATGATAATGCAAGGGGAGATTGGAACAGGGAAGGCCACAGAGGATTTACTTTTAATTTCTATAGTAAGAACATATTCATGAATTCTTTGAGTAATTACGTTAATTTTCAAAGAGCTCTGGCTCTGGGGCCGTACATAGTACTACAGGGTGGCGGGGTGGAGGTCAGCCAGACAGATGTGCAGGAGGTCCCTGTAATCACGGCAGCCTTAGGCCCCCTTCCCTTGGTGTTCACTGGCCACATCCACTACAGAGCCCTTGGTGAAGCTGATTACTCAGGAAGAGCTGTTGGTAGCTTTCCAGATAGGTAGTGCTTGAAAACTTGTTCAGAGGGATGGGGATGTGGGGTGGGCAGTGGACAGAATTGCAGCACCCTCATCATTCAGCCCTTTGAGGCCTTCTGGGCAGATTCCTGCCATCTCCGGTACCTGAAAGCAGAACAAGGGAAGCAGTGTGCCCCAGACCTCCTGTTCTCCTTGTCCATGGTGCTAGACGGTTAAATCTTTCCGTATCGCTACGTCCATGGCATCAAGGGCAGGTGGCCAATAAATTGCTCAGGGAGAGGGGTTTCTTCTCCAGCCCTTGGGTCTTTCCAGACTTTGAAAGCACTCTAGGCAGAGAGATTTCCCCCAAATCCTTCGGGGCTCTTTCCATTGTGCGGACTGCTCAGATCATTCTCATTTTCCTCATCCACTGTTGCTGCATTAAAAATGGCAGCCTGGGGATGCCTGGGTGGCTCAGTTGGTTAAGCAGCTGCCTTCAGCTCAGGTCATGATCCCAGTGTCCTGGGCTCGAGTCCCACATCGGGCTCCTTGCTCAGCAGGGAGCCTGCTTCTCCCTCTGTCTCTGCCTGCCACTCTGTCTGCCTGTGCTCACTCTCTCTGACAAATAAATAAATAAAATCTTAAAAAAAAATGGCAGCCTGTCATCTCTGGGTGTCGTAGGCTGTCACTCGCCAGGCCAGGCCTCCCCACCGCTGGCTAGTCCTCTCCCTGGTCTCTCCTCCAGGCCCAGCCCTGCACCGGCTCTGTGACTCTCACGTACGGTCTCCACACCGACTCTTGGGACTCCCAAGGCCAAGAGGAGACGTCTCGGAACAGTGTTACGTTCTTGAGGCGGTCTTGTGAGATCTGGGGCTGGGGGTGAATAGATGAAGTCTGTGTGGCCTTCCATGACCTTGCTTGTGCCCATTGTCCCTTCCCTGAATTCACACCACCCTCGTCTGTGTTGTGCCAAGCCCCTGACCCAGCTTGCTCTCCACCAGCAGCGCCCCCTTCTGCCAGATTTCTGCGGTCAGGAGCACTGTGCTCAGGGAGACTCACTACACAGAGTGAACTTGGCTGTCATTGTGAATTATTAAATACTTACTGAGCATAGGACATAGGGCCAGTCAGGACAGACGCTGCTAAGCACGGCCTTAACTGCCAAACTGTCCGCCGTGCGGGTGTCAGGAAGAACTCAGAAATGAGTGTGGTTTTTGGAGAAAGGACCCCCAGCCCAAGTCTTATGGGGTGTGTGTGTGTGGGGGGGGGTGCTCTGTGGTCCAGGCAGCCTCAGTGGCTCAGGGTCAGCCCATATCAGTTCAGTTCTCCACCCAGACACCTACCATCTTGAGGCGGTTGAGCAGATGACCCAAGTAGCTGAGCCTAGCCAGAACCCAGCCGTCTGTTTCCTCCTGTGGATAAGGGGCATGATGATCGCCTGTCTGGCCATCCCATGGACCCTCTAAGGGTGCAGTGGAGTCATGCACGAGGAAAGGTTTCTGCAAATGCAGAGGCCACCCCTGCGCAGGTGGGATCCTCCGTCACCCTCGTCCGGCCTCATCAGTCAAATCACCTGGTCAGCAGAGATTTCCTGAGAACCCGTCATGTGCTGGGGATTCTTCTAGACTTGAGGGATGCAGAGAAAGACACAACCTAGTCTTCCAGTGGGCTCCAGTCTAGTAGCGGGGGCTAGAAATAGAAACTCGAGAGCACAGCGTGGCAGGTGTTGTCCGGGGCAGAGAGAAAAGATGCTCTGGGCACAACACAGGTCACTGAGTGTGGGGGAGAGTCTCCGTAACTGAACCCATCCCCATTGGAGTGAGCAGCTTGTACAACATTGTGAAGGAGTATGGGACCTTCTTTCACAAGAAGAGTTGTCTTGGAGAGGCTGCTGTCTGCTATGGGAGTGGAGTTCAAGGATTAGCCACATGGTGTAGCTGATGGGGACAGTGACCCCACGTGTATCATATCCTCGCCCTCATGGGCACTCCCAAGGGACTGGCTTCTGGGGCAAGCTGCTCCGGCCACAGAAGCCTGTCCACCTGCAGGTGAAGCAGCCCAGACTGCCAGGAAAATAACACCCCGGGGCCATTCTCTGACCTACAATGGCTTCAGCCACATGGGCAGAGGTGGGGGAGACCAACCCCGTGGCCCCTTCTGCACGGCGTCCCGCTGAGTCTCAGCAGGCCTGAGTGCTGGTGGCCCACAGCCATTGCCATCTCTCCAGTGCCTTCTGCATTACCTGCCTTCCCTTGCTTGTCCCCCCAGTCCTGCTTCCCCATTGATGCTTTCTGGGATTACCTGCCAAGGAAATGCTAACGCTGGTGTCCTCCTCTAAGGGTTGGCTCCTAGAAGAACTCAACCTAAGACAAGACAGATTGGGGAAACCTGTTTGTTCCCCAGCTCACCCTTTGTATGTGTTCCAATGAGCTGTCCCATTCAAGAGAAGTCTCTGAGTTTCCATGGGGTTCCACTGTGTGCCTGTTTCCACTCTCCCTGCTGACGGGCCCAGGGTGCAAATGCCGACCTCACTCCGGCCTGGTAGGCCCTGCCCTTCCCTCCCCTCCTTCCAGTCTCCCCATCCAACCCACACCCCTTGTTTACCAAATGTTCAATTTTGGTTATGTTACTATAAAAATCAAGCAGCTGGCAATTCTAGCTTGATTAGCAGGTCTCCAGTTTTGATTAGTAAATTACTGTGGTAATCAAGGTTAATTCTCATTGCAGCGCTCAGCAATAGATTTTATAGTTTGCAGGGAAATGGTTTCCCTTCCTGGGATGGAGACCATTTCATTAAAGGAACCCAAGGATCGGAAAGGAGGGAGGTGAACCCCAGCAGAACTGAGAACAGTTCCTGCAAGACCTCTCTCTCTCCGGTCCACCTTCAGATGGGTCCTTTCCTGGGATAAAGGAAGCCTGCACAAGACCTCCTGAAAAATACCAGTTTCCGACCTCAGGGCTTTTCTGAGGGTCTTTGAGGAACCAGGGAAACAGTCCTTTCTGGAATTGGAACCAAAATGCTGAGGGGCCAGGGGCAGAGCTCAGGATCAGAGATGGCTTTGGGCAGATGACTGTCTTTAGACACCCCTAGGGGATGTGAAGGAGGGCAGGCTGCTGTCCCTGCTGGCTGGAGGCAGCCTCTTCATTCCCTGCCTGTGGGGAGGTCTCTCTCTTTCCAGAGAATGAATATGTGTAGACGGGATCAGGACTCCAAGAGACACGCAGGTTGGGAGAAAACACTTGAGATGGCGGAGCCTGACAGTGGAATTTCATTTCTGACTTTGACCTGGGGCCGGTGTGTGCACTGTGGACTCTGGATGAGTTGTGATTAAGGTATCCTGTCCCGCAATCAGGAAATAGGACGAAAGAGAGATGAGGCTGGCCCTAACCCACCCAGGATCTCTCTGAGAACTCATTCCCTCTACCTCTTACTCCCCGTACTGTAATCACTAAATGTCAGCAGTGGATGCTTTGCCTCCCGTAGGTGACGTTTGTTTTCCATATCTCTTTGGAGGATGGACCCTGTCAATCCACAGAATTCATGTAAAACTTTGACAGCAGCAGCAAAGAAGTACGGCGGGAAGGTTAGTTGGCTGGCTCAGATGTGTGCTGGCCCCGTCCTGCCTTCTGAGTTAGCAGGCAGCTCACAGGGGGCTCCGAACCCCAGCCGGCCCTGCAGGCAGTCTCTCGCTCACACACCTAAAAGTGTCCGCTCTCCGCAGAGCCGGTCTGAGCTCTACCTGAACGTAAGGTTGAAGCAAGCAACCCCTTCTATCCTGGCTCTTCCCTGTTCTGTCCTCCAGATAGCAGGAACTCGTGTGAGCCCTGCTATGGGTCCCCAGGACTCCGCGGGTGGGGACAGCAGCAAATTAAAACCCAGACCCTGCCCTTGACTTGGCCACCCTGTATTCTGGGGGATCTTGGGAAGGGACTTATTTCTTGGAGTCTCACATTTCCATATCACCCTTCCTAATTTCCAGAGTCCTCAAAACTTATGAGCACCTTAGGTCCAGCTGGTGTGAACAGTCCTGTTTGGGGTGTGGTTCACAGGTCTCAATTCTCAGTGTCCCTATGGACCACACTTCTGTGGGCAGATAGATGTCAGCTCTAGAGGAGGCCAAGATGTGCCCAAACCTCTTTTCAGTGTGTTCCATTAGGTGGAAGATGAAAAGCTTCTCTAGACCCTACAAAATCTTCAGACCCCTCAGGACTCTCGGGCAAGAGCTTTCAGATTTTCAGCTCTGTGTTTTGTGGGCGCATAAACCCATCCATCCATCCTTAATGTTTTTCTATCACCAATGTCCTCATGTGTTCTTTCGGAGCAGTGTGAGTCAGGCCCCACTCAAGGAAAGAGGACCCTCTGGGGAAAGAACGAGAGGCCAGAAACTGATACAACTCTCCTAGTTTTCCTTGCCTAAAAGCAATTAAATTTTCACACCCGTTTGGGTGGTGGGAGCAGGATGATTGTCTGGGGGTGGGGAGGGGTGGTTGAGGGGTGTGGGGTGGGGAAGACAATTGCAATTCAGGAAAGAGACACTGAGCTCACTTCTCCCTCAGCCAGAGCATCAGCTGGCCTCAAACCCCATCCAGCCTTGTCTACATCTGGCCTATTGCTTGCCAGCTGTATGACCTGGGGCAACGAAGCCACTCCCATCTTTGGACGGCTTTACCTCAGTTTCTTCATCTGTGAAATGGGCATTGTAATGGTACTTCAGTCAGAGGGCTGCGAGAGGATGTGTGAGATAATACACCTAAAATGTTTGAACTTTCTCTGAGAAGCTAGTGCTTGACTGTCCTCTAGGCCTATGATTTCACGAGTGACAGTGCTTCACGAGGACAGCTCCAAGGTACCATCTTGTGTTTGCTTCCTGTTAGCGGATGAGCTATGAGCCACAGCCCAGGGTGGCCTTGGGAGAGCGTGGACACTGGGAGATGTGACTCACAGTAGCCGTTGATGGGGAAACGTAACACACATGCCTTTCTTATCCTGCTGCTTGTGCTGATGTTGATGCCTGGCTTAGAAGAGAAATTCCTTACTGTGATATGTGAGCACTTTCCTGTTTTTCTCTCAGGGATGAAAGTACGTCCCTAAGTTAACCATTTTACCTATAACTCAGTTAAACTCGTTGGGCGACCTCTGTACCCAAATGACTGTGAATTCATGTGTGCCTGTGAATTTTCTTTGTCCAATCTTGCCAGCAGTTCTGGACCAGGTCTGACCTTCCTCATCTTCGTCTCTTTGTCCCTCACCTCCTGGTTCCATTCTTCCTTCTCTTCTCTTCGCGCCTCTGATTGGGTGTAAAACATCCGCAGGACTGGACAGGGGTCAGCGAATTGCCTTGGGGAAGAAGAGATTTCAGGGTTAACGGAGAATCTGTGGACCACACCCTTCTCTGTAGACTGCTAGATACTGGGACAGAGCAGTTCTACTGGAGGGCTTTTCCCAGACTCAATTTCACAAACTTACTTAGTATCATGCAGATTTCCTTTGCAGATTTCTGTCAACAGAGAAAAATGTTATTGTGTTGGTGCCCTATTGATACTGTAACCACATCAGCCTGCAGTAAGACTACGGAGTCAGAACCCAAGAACAATGGCTTTTGGCTTCGCCTTCCTGTTAGTGACGGCAGTCAATGCCGTTTTGCCAAACAAAATTATACGCAAAATGGATGTTTTGGGGCACAGCGCGGCAAGGAATATATGGCTGCATTTCCTTCAATAAATCTGCCTTATTCTGCCTGGACAAAGACATACAACCTATAGTGATTGACATTTTCACCACTAAATTATACTATGTCTGTTTCTAGAAGAAATGTCTCCATTCCAAAATTAGCTAACCATCAACATAACATAAAATAACTTGAACACGGTGTCATTTCACAAAGATATTGATTCATGCAGACTTATTGGATTAATAACTGGTTTCCCATAAAAGTAGTCGTCACTATGTCTTTGGTAGACAGAAAAAATATACACTGTAGAACAATATATATTGGTACATTTAAGCCTGATTGCTGAGCTCAAATAAACAAAACAGTTTTCAAAGGCAACATTACAAATGAAAAGAGAGGTGACACAATGCAACTTACAAATGGATCCGGGGGTGATGGAAAGCTAATAAAAAAAGACAACGATTTATTTATTTGGGGCATTTGATTTTACTCTATTGGATTACACAAAGCTCTAATTTTTCACTGCAGTCAATCTGTATAAAAGTTCAACTGATGAAAGCATATATTTAATTCCCAAATGCCTTTTCTTTCAACCCCTACTTCTTCAGAGTCGGACAACCTGTGGTGTCCTGAGTAGCGAAGAGGTTGGCTTACGTTGGAACAAACAGGCCAGCGGAGATATTTAAAGGCATTAGGTGATTTACTCAGTTCCTAATGACAGCCAGTCCACTCTTTCTCCCCGAGAACCAATTTCTCCAGTAGGTTGAGAAAATACGCTTCTTTGCACTCTTGCGTTTCTTGGTACGTGGTTTCTTCAGTGAGGTTCCATGGTAATAAAGTCATTGAAACTAACTTTCTTGGTTCCTCGTCTAACAGATCGTCCCATGGTGTGAAGAATAAAAATTGGGCGCCTCACCCTCATTTGGCATGGTTTGACTCAGCTGGCTTTTCTAAGCTCATCCTTTTCCTCCCTTCCCCTTGTCGCGTCTGGGCCCGGCCCCGTTCGTCCCTTGGGTCTGTCCTGTTCCCACGTACTTCTGTCTGTCTGTCTGGACTTCTCTGTCCGTTCTCCACATTGCCGTGCCCTCCTTTCATGGGACGACTTCTCTTGACCATTTGATTGGCTAGAAAAAAATAGCCATGTCTTCGTTATCTTGTTTTATTTCATTACGACATCTTATTACCGTCCTCTCCTGCCCCTGGGGTAAAAACTCCTTGTGGACAGGCTGGGGCTTTCCTGGTCTTGTTGATGGCGATATCCACATGGGCCCACACAATGGTGGAAGCAGCCAGAAGGTGCTCAAGAACTGAATGGATACGTCTGTCTGGGATGAAGACTCAGAAATGGAAAGTTTTCATTTTAATTTGATTCCAACTTTCTGGCATGTCATGGTAGGCTACTTGGTATCTTAGTTTTTCTTCCTTTAAATAGAAATGTTCATCTGCTGTCCAGAAATGGTGCATGGATTATGGCAATGAGTCATTGGCCAACAGAACAGAACAAAATATATTTATTTACTGACTTGCTTCGAAGGTGTTTTTCTGCTTATTCACAATGGGGTTAAGAGGTAGGAAGGAGTTCATTAATATGGAAAGCCAACCAACGAAGGCAGGGAGGCCCCATCTTATCTGGGGATTAAAGCCTATCCGGCCTGTGAGGTATCCCTTTGGAAATGGCCACATGAGCTTTCGGGATTCCCACAACTGGTTTTCCAATTTATCTTCTGGTGTTGAAACAGATCACTGTTTCTGCAGTGGAACACTAGATTAAGTAGTTGTATTAAAAATGAATATTTTAAAGAGCTAGAATCACACACCATGAGATGACCACCCAAGGAGAGACATGTGGGAATGAGACCCAGAAGGGACTGCAGATTCATGGTTCAATTTTATGCTTATTTCCAGGCAAAAGCTGATTGAGTGAGCTGGCAGGTAGAGCGGGGGCCACCACTTCAAGCAATGTTTTTCTTCCTCTGGCCCCCTCTTCCCCCGAGTGGGTATACGTTTGCATTAATCCAACAGTGGTAACTCTCCTGTAGCTTCGGGCTGTCCCAGATTATTTGTAGCTTGATTTATAGCTTCTCTGGAGACTGGTGCAGACAGCCGATGAACTTCCCAATCCCTGGGAGGACTCGCTAGCTGTGTTTCCGTCTGGAGGCAGTGGTGGGGGGTGGCTCACTTGGATTCCTCTCTCTGGGTGTGAGAGGTAGCCTTTTGGCAGGGTCTCGGGGCTTTAGGAACAGTCTTGAGTTCCCTCTGCCTGCCAAAGCTGGGAGAGCCTTGCCCACCTGCCTCGTGGCCTTGAGGCTTGTAAGGCAGCAGTTCAGCGACATCCAGGGTCTTCTTAACTTGGCAGAACCTGGAAGTAATAATGTACTAAAGAGCCCTATTGCCGCTGACTTCGGATCCTAGAAATGTGCCCTCCAGCAGTGTTTGGTGAACTCCCTAATTCCTGTCCTTGCCTTGTAGGTCCAAAGTGGCTCTGAAAGTCTCTGGAGACAGAAGACCCTGAATTGGTATGGTACTTCCGGCAGCCAATGCACTTGGCACCTGCTCTCCTCTGCTGGTCTATCCCGGGACAATGAATCAAAGTGTGATTGGCAGATGAAGTTGTGTGTTTTTTTTTTTTCTTCTCCAGAGGACTAGATACCTGCTGAATCTCATTTGCAACTGGAAAGTGCAAAACTATTTTAATCCAGCACTTTGATACACAAATGAGAGAGAGGAGAGGAGAGAAAGTGCTGTGGGAGGGGAGAAGGACCGGAGGGTAACCTCAGCCAGCACAATTTGCTACCGGCCCCTGGAGCTGCAGCAGGAACCAGCTCTGGGATTCCTTGACCCCTGCTTCCTTGTCTGTCCCAGCCCCCCACCCCCACACTGATTTGGTAATTTCCATCCCATCCTTTCGGAAGATAAAAGACACCATGGGTGGGATCCATGAATAAAAGTCGTTATTTATCGATGCCAGTTTTGGGGAACATTTTTCCTTCTGATTCATGAACCACTTTTCTACATTCGAAAAGCAGTTCATAAATCGTTCAGCGCCAGCAGAAATTAATAATAATGAATCCATTTACATAAAATAGTCTCATCCTGCCAGGTGCTGATAATATTGGAAGCTAGAACCTCTTTGGGAAGCTGGATGGTGTGTGTGTGTGTGTGTGTGTGTGTATTTTCTCACACTTCAGACCTCATGCCTTGTATCTGTGAGCTTAACCCAAAGTTTAATTATTTACTGTCCAGTCTTGATCGCTGGGAGTTGTTATTTGAAAAAAATGGGACAAGATGAAAATAAGAGAAACAATTCAGTGTCCTGAGAAGACAAGTCACAAGCCAGTAAGAATTTTTATCTAGCCGAATTAACCCTTTGAGCAGTTCTAAGAAATGCACCTGTCCAAAGCATCATTAATTCCCAGAAGAGACCATCACCATTCATTTGTACACGCACACACACACTCACACAAGCATAAACAAACAGCGGGCTCCCGGGACCATGAAGTGAATGCAAAGTCAGCAGGTTGATTTATTGTAAACTATGTTTTCCAAAGCACATGCCAACAAGCACAGATTCTAACCATTCTCAGTAGGTCTTCTGTGCAAAGAGAGTCCTGGGGTGAAATAAGCTGGCACAGCCCCCAGGTTAAGCCAAGTTCAAGAGGTTCTTGTCTGTGGTAGAGCACCACAGGCAACAAAAGGGATTGATGGGTTGGGCAAAACTTTCTATCTTGGTTTGTTTGCCTTTTCCCCCTCGGAGGCAGTGGGCTCGATTCTCCTACTCCTCAGCTCTTAGAACTTGACTATCTCTGGTCTGTACGTGGCTCTTTTCTTGAGTTGTACATTTATCCCCTCTGCCCCTCCCATCACTCCTATTTCTATAGGCAAGGTGTGAATTTTGTTTAACGTGCATTTTTGTTGTATTTGCATGTATCTTCAATGTGTGTAAAGGCTACGGTGCTATTTTTCTCACCGCCTGTCTGTCCCATCTCTCAATGGCACCGTGATCCTCCCGTGGACACATGTGGCTCTATAAACTCACCGTGTGATGCTTCTGGTCTCACACGATGCTCCACAATGCCCATACATTCTCCCAGGAGAGGGCACCCGTGTCGCAACCAGGTTGCAGCATGGCAAGGAGCATACTCGGGGATGAGAGTGAGGGTTTCTTTGGGACAAATGTCCAGTGGCAGAATTGCTGGGTCCTAGCATGTACGTCTATTAAACTTGACTAGGTGGCATGGCTGCTCCTAGCGTGGCGGCTTCGGTCTGCACTCCCACCAGCGGTGATGAAAGCCCCGCACGCCTGCCAACACGTGGCACTCTTCGGCTGTCTGTTTTGCCAGTCTAAATGGTGTGAAGTGCGATCTTGTTCTAATGGCATTTTTCTAATTACTAATAAATGTGAGCCTCTCTTTATGTGCTTATTAATTAGCCTTTTGCATCTCTTCTGTAAATTGACTATTTATAGCCTTTGTACATTTTTTCCCCCTTCTCGGGCTGCTGTCTTCTTCTCGTGGATTTCTAGGACTTTCTTGTCAGTTTCTTGACTTTCTGTGAGGTTTTGGACCCTACAGCTACCTTGACCCGTTCCATCATTGTCTACTCACTGTCCACAGTGTCTCCAGAAATTCTCTGCTTTTTCTACCGTTCTGTGATAGGAAGACTTCTCGGGTAGCCCCCAGTGAGCCCTGCCTGGTGGTATTTCCGTGGTGGTAGAAACTTCTCGCCTCCAAGGTGGACCCAAGCAAGGGACCAACTTCTGAGCAAGGGGTCACAGCCAACAGGAGGAGAGGCTCCTCCGTGATTAGGTCACAGCAGATCATGGCCTTCACTGTGCTGATGGGCTATGGAGGAAGGAAGCTGCTGTGTAGGAGGCCCAGGGAGCCAGGAGCTGAGAGTAGCCTTGGGCCCACAGTCTGTGGGGAACCAGGCTTGGAAGTGGATGGTTCTCTGAGTTGACTGGACCTGCCTGGAGCTTGGGTCATGCTCTTGGTTGGAGTGCGTGACGGACCTTGGTGTAAAAACCCCCTCTGAGGCCCACCCAGGGTTCCCAGCTGCAAGGGCAGATGGTGTGTGCTACTGGAAGGCTCTGGGCCTTGAGATCATCCGTTAGCCCGGTGCAAATACACCAGGCCCATTCTGGGCTGCATACCCTAAGGAAAGTCTTGAATCTATCTCAATTTCCACCTCATTTGCCATGTTAGGAAGAGATCCAGCTGTATTTTTCCACAGAACCATGGTGAATTTCTGACCTGCTGCCACCGGCCTCTCTTGTGAGGGGAGGGAACATGGGGAAATGGCTTCCAGCAGCGGCTCCCTCACAGAGAGCCCTTAGTGAAAGACGAGCTCCAGTTGTTTGGTGTGTGTGGCCTCCGGGAAGGGCCGTTGGAGCGAGGTTGTCCCACATTGGTGTGACAGCGAGACTTTTCCTGGCCCCTCGTTCCCAGTGGCTCAGTCTTTGGAACAGGAACCCTCGAGAAGGTGGATTGTTCTGGAAGCTTCCTCAGAGAGAAAGTTCCCTTCGTAGGGGGCAAGACTGCATTGAGGGAACCATCCTGTGTTCTACAGCAGACTTCCCTATTGACTGGCTGTGCTCCCTTGAGGGGGTCCACTTCTTTTTCTGACCTCAGTTTCCTCATCTGATGAATGAAGCAGGTGCACCAGGTGACTTCTTTCCACTTTAATGGCTACATGGAATGGAGCCATCTTTTTTCCCAAGGAAGAAGAGGAAGCCCTCAGAGGGTAGGGATTTTCACAGTCTGGGGGAAGAGGAAGGTGCCCACTGGAACTCACCTTCAGCAAGTTCAGGCCAAGATCGAAGGATTGAGGCATGGGGAGGGGGCCCGATGAGAAAGGAGGGGATGAAAGCCCAGGCACAGGTGTGGAGTGTGTGATCTGGACAGGTAGAGGGGAAAAAAGATAAACAGGGTTAACTCTTGAGGATGGGGTTCAGGAAAGTGAAGGAGCTCTCATTTGATCACCTTATGAGGATAGAGACGTGGATGCCATGGTGAGAGTTTCCAGAGAATAGAGAAGGTGGAATCAAGCTAGGAAAAGGTTTGGGGGGCAAGCAGAGGGCCCAGTGAGGTGGTGACCACTAGGGGAACAGAGCGGGTAAACAGGGGCTGATTCTGGGCAGGAGGGCTGGGGGACAAAAGGGTGAGTGACTGAGCAGATGGGCCCTGGATTGGGAAGAAGGGAAGAAATATGAACAATAATAGGAAGAGTTTGAGGGTTGAGAGTTCTGAAGAACACGTGAGGCCAAGAATACCAGCATGGGGTTCACTGAGCAAAAGTCAGAGGGAGACGTGATCTTGGTCATGGCGTGCACTGTGGGCATTATGAAATACCAACATGGAGCAGTTCTGGAAAGGCCAAGGCCAATGGTTGGCTAGGGAGAGGATTGCTTTATCTGAAGGAAAGGAACTGAAAGGTGAAGTTGCTCAAAATAATGGCAAGATTTGTGCTAGTGGGAGCATCTTTTGGCTACCTCCAAAGCCTCAACACATGGGGCAGGGAGTCACCAATTCCCCAAGGAAAAAAGGAAACAAGATGCCAGAGAAGACGGACTGACATGTAGTGGTGGGCACCCCTTCACAAGGTCACCTACATACTTCCCTACTGTCCTGGCATTAACCCTCAGCTCCAGAAGCTGGAGCTTCCTTTCTTCAGTTACCTGGTAAAGGGGTAGTTGCGGCAGAAATGTTGAGAAAAAGAAATGGTTGTAGGTTCTAAGCTGATGAGTTTCAAATAGCACAGCAAATTGTTGGAAAGAAAAAGATGTTGAGATCCCAGAGCATTGTTTTTGTCATAGGCAACCATTTTGGAAGAGGAGAGATGAGCATATTCCAGACCCAACCAAGACCTTAAGAGAAGGGAAGGGTGAGGAGAACCATGTGGATAAGTCTACAGTGATGGCAGAAGCAGAGGACCGGGGCGCCTGGGTGGCTCAGTCATTGGGCATCTGCCTTCGGCTCAGGTCATGATCCCAGAGTCCTGGGATCTGAGCCCCTCATCAGGCTCCCTGTTCTGCAGGAAGCCTGCTTCCCTCTCCCACTCCCCCTGCTTGTGTTCCCTCTCTCGATTTGTTTCTGCCAAATAAATAAATAAATAAATCTTAAAAAAAAAAAAGATAAAAAAAGGATCAAAGGACAAAAGTCATCCCACTACCCTTGTCCCAGCATGACCAACTATGCATGGAACCACAGTTATCCTCATCTCCGTCCTAGTGGAGGATGGCGAGGACGGCCCACCAGCCCGATGCCTGCTGACCATCCTGCAGGTGAGGGTTGTCTGTTCCCCAAGGTAGGTTCAAGGTTATGTTACCCATCTAGCGTGCCCACTTAAAAACCCAGGCCACTCCTAAACTTTACTCCCTGTGAGCTGGACAGGGTGGTTTGTATCTCTGGAGACAGAAGTGGACTATGGAAGGGAAAACTTTTCTTCTTTTCCATGGCAGGAAAAGAGATACCACCCAAATACTTAACAACCTTTATTGTACAAGCAAAATGGGAGCAACTTACTAGAACCTGCTAATCACAGGTCCTATAGCTGTTGGGTCGTGGAAGGGTCTCAGGGAGGACTGGGATGGCCGGGATGAGAAGGACCTTCAAGGCTCGGGAAGCTGGGTTTTGCCAACCAGGACAATAATATTTCAATATTTTAGCTGCAAATGCGGCTGTGATGGTGCCTTTTGACCCTTGAGTGGACCCCCAGAGCACCACACTTCTGGGCAGAACTCAGTGGAGGGGATGGGAATACACTCTTTTTCTCATAGGGAAACAAATCAGACAGGGTCCCAAGGGCATCAGGTCCCAAGGGCACACCTGACTTGTAGGGCACGGACAGGAAGGACAAGGTCGGGAGACGAATCCGGACATACAGAAGGGGCTTTTCCAGAAAACACCTGGAGTACAAGGAGCAACTCTGTATAAAAGTTCAGACACTTTGAAGACCCTGGAGCTGAATGAAATTACTCGTGCATAGTGAAAGACCTCCTCTAATTCTCCGAGATACAGCAGTTCACGTGCCTCTAGCTGCTGATCTCTGTAAGGGTCATGTGGTGAGAACAAGCCTGACTCCAGCCGCCGAGAGTCTGTCTGGGGCAGGTGTCCTTCCTGCTTGGACAGCTTCGCTCCCGATGTGAACACCTCCAGCTGCCAGGCTGGCAGGTAGCAGGTGCAAATCTGTGATTCGGGGTAACCGATTTGGAGGGGCGGGCCGGTGCTGTTGAGTTAGGGGCCCAGCCAGACTGAGAAGCCGTGAGTTCTGGAAGGATGGCTGGCACCTTCTGTGGCTGGGAAGGGAGCCCCTGCGTGAGTGCCCCGATCAGACACAGAGATGCATCTGTTTCTGCTCACTCTGAGATGACGGGGACATATCGATCCTATGGTTCGCTGGCTCACAAAGGACTGGGGGCAGAATCAAAGGGGAGTGGAGTCTACAGCATTTGGCCCATCATGGAGGCAGGAGCCTGGGGTGGGGGGTTGGAAATCTGGGCACGTTCCAAACACAATCAAATCCTGCAGGCATTAGGAGCGTTCCCGAATCCACATTGCTCCACGCCAGGATGTAGAAACACGGAAGGACCATTACCCCCTGGCCCTTCTATTTCTGTCTGCTGTGAGCGCTCCTTTGGAAATGGTGGGGAATTTGCATTTATCAGAAAATTGCTTACTTACTCTAATCAGCTATTTTTAAGGTTTTATTTTAGCTAGATAATGAATAAGACTAAATTGATGTCAGACATGAAGTAATTTTAACCAATACCTTCAAAAGTCTGTAATACCAAATATTGGAAAATTATATGTAGGGTAATCTAAATAATGAGATGTTAAAATTTCTTGGATCCTGGGAACTCTTCTATTCATTCTGTTCCTCTCTCTCTTTCAACCTCACTGTGGGAGGCTCCATCGCTGACATCTTTATATATGATGTTCTCATTTCAAAATGCCACTGAACCTTCAAATGAACACTTGCGTATGATCCTTGAATACAAAAATACTTAAATCAAGATTTTTATGTTTTGGTGCAGTCAGCCAGAATGCACAGAGAGAAATGGGAAGACTTGGCTCAGGACCCCACCCCAAGAAGACAGAAAAGGTCCTTCTAAGGAAGGGAGGTCACTTGAGAGGGAGGCACGTGACCAGCGAGCGACGTAGAGGCATTGAGATTCCCTGAAAGATGAAGCATGGAAGGGCATCCTCCCTCCGTAACCAAATCATGAGAGGGAATGCTTCTCCTCACACTGGGGACCTGACCACGTGCCCCGAGAGGAGATAGTGCAATGCAATGGGCGTTCTGGCCCATTCCTTTGTGTCCAGAGGGTTCTAAGTGAGGTCTACATGAAGACCTGGCAGGTCTCTGGCCACTACCTACTAATTGTCTTCATGATTCTAGTCTTACGCCAAAAAGATTGGGCACCACTGTGTGCCAGAACTGGGCTAGATGCTTTCCTGATGGGACGGAGCTTGATACCACAGTAAGCTCTATGCCTGCTGTTTATGGGCAAAGGATGTAGAAGTGAGCAGGTGTGACCAGCTTGCACACGCGTAGGTAGAGGGAAGGGCAGAGCCAGAGCACGAAGCCAGATCCACCTGGGTCTGGAACCCACACCCTGGAGGGAGTTGCCAGAGATTGGGGAAGACTCTGGTGCAAGTGAACGAGCCACAGATCCCATCGAGGGGGTGGCCTCCAAAAGTTCAGTGAGGAGTTTCATTTTGCCTCAATTGGCCAAATGTTTTGAAAGTTTTAAACTGTGAGACAACGAGGGGGAAAACTTTCCTGTGGAGAAAGACCTTAGCTTATTCCGGTGAGCCTGCCTTGGTTTTGTGGGGGAAGCTCTGGTCCTCCCCAGGCTCGAGGTCCGTTGGGCCAGCGACCTGTCAGCATTGCCGAGAACCGCAAGGATCTCGGGCTCAGGTGGTGAGGGGGGCGGGAGGCAGGACTGCTGCTGGAGCAGACACATAGCATGGAGAAAGTTCTCTCATGGCTGGAAAGCCACATGGCGTACTTGCAGCTGGAGTTTCTTTTGTTCCTTTGGATGAGGAACAGGAACATTCCTACTTAACCTTCAAAACTCAGTTCAGATGTTACCTGCTCCAAAACCCTCCCCAGGTGCCAGGAGGTAGGGCTAGAAGCCCTGCTAGGGCCCGGGCTCCCCCACACTTGGTGTTGTATGGCATCGAGTGGTGCTCTTTCTGCTGCCGTTCCAGCCGGGCTGTGAGCTTGGAGAGAGAGGAGCCCAGAGGAGCACAATGGCTGTGGAAGGTCGTGGAGCAGAAGTGGGTGCCCATACAGGGAGCCCTGATGGACAAGGGCAAAGCAGGTGGCAGCTTGGACCAGCAGCCCCCAGAGGGATGGGCATCCAGACTGCTGGCTACCCACATGCCCCAAAACAGAGAACGTGGCCTGCAGAGTGGCCTCCTTGGGACTCCTACCTGGGTTGGTGGGCAGGGCCGGTGGGCCATGCTGGTCAACGGAATGGCAAGGCTGTCCCGTGTGTGAGCCTGAGTTAGCAGCACCCGAAATGGCAGCAGAGCCTGGAGGATGCAAGCAGTTTCCCACCTGATCGGTCCACTGACTATATATTTTTTTAAGGAAATGTGGGGCTCGAACTCACAACCCAAGATTAAGAGTCGTACGCGCCACCTACTTAGCCGGCCAGGCGCCTCTCGGTCCATTGCCTGGACCTCTGGAGCCACATGGCTGGGCTTGGAAAGGCCTTCTTCTCCTCTCAAGTCCTCCCGACCCTCATGGGAAGGAGAAAGGAAGGGAGACGGAGACACAGAGGGAGCAAAGGGAGAGGAAGAGGCGGAGAGAGACAGCAGGAAGAGAGATAGCCGTGAAGCTGAAGGAGATTCACGCAGGAGAGGGAACGGGAGAGAGAGCTACCTAATATCCACACGGTCCGCCTCCAGCCCAACTGCCCCAATGGAGAGCATCCCGCCTCACCCCGCCCCGTAGAAAAATTTAAAAACATATTTGACTCTTTTGTCTGATACTCAATTCCCCTGAGGAATATTTTTGTTTGGCTTTGTTTTGTTGTTTTTTTTTAAAGGAAAAATGTTCACGGAAGGTTATAAAACACATATAATTTACTCACGGTAATTGCCCACGTGTTATTTATGTGCCGTGCCGGCAGTGAAACAGAGAAGAACGACTTGATCAATGCATTAGTCTAATCACGGGGTTCCTGCTCTTAATTTCTTTTGTTAGTAATTTCCATACTCGGGCAGCAATGCGTAGAATTATCTCGATTTACAGATCTAGAGACCCTGGGGAAAATCTCTTTGGAGCCATTTCTGTCTCCTGGGGAATCTGATATTTATTCAATACTGAGTTTGAAAGCCGTGTATTACGGATTCAACAACTCCAAATAACTCCTTAGAAATTTAGTGGGGCTCTTTGACATTTTCCCTTTTTTAATTGGCAATTTTGGGGGGCTGAGAAATAGATCACAGAACGCGAGTGAGAACAACTTTGAGTCGATGGGAAGCCATGATTCGGCAGACGTGGCATTCATCAGGAAACAGACACCAACAAAAGCACAACTCTGTCTTTTCTTTCTAAATACAGGGAAGCCCTTCGCTTCACTTTGCCCAGAGTTTGTAATACAATATTCCAAGGCAAAGTACTTATGGTAAGCCTATTGGAAGCTGTGGGAGAAGTTTCCTGTAATTTCAATTTGCCTTGACAGAAGGAGACACAGGGCATGCTGTGGGCCAGGCCTGCTGACCAGCGCCTTCCCTTCCCAGCTTCCAGGGGCCAGAGAAGAAGGGACAAGCAGGACTTCCTTCTCTTGGGTCAGCACCTTGGTTTCTTCCAACAAGGAGAGGTTGCGGTCCCTCAAACTGCCAAGCAGGTGTGGGAAACCAGTCCTTCAGTTGAGCAAAGCCATTCAGAGGAACCCTCACTGATTTCTCACAGACATCAGTGTCCAGACTTCCAAGGACATGGCTAAGGGACCAGAGAGGGATGGGTGGGCAGCTAACGGGGGACAGTTCCAGAAGGTCTGGGGCTTAGGGTCGGCATTCTGATATCGGAAACCCTTACCTGATCATGATAACTGATGACCCTTATGGGGCCTGTCACCTCATCATCATGGAGATGATCTCCTATCATCTCCACAAGGGTGGTAAGTGACAGAGAGGACATTTAAATCCAGATTCTGTTTGATCCCACAAATGCATTTCAGACCTCAGTAGGAGAGTTGTCACTTCTCAGAAACACCCCGCAAACACGCAGGCCCCTCTCAGGCAGTAGGTGACCCCTCTCCCCCCACCGGGGTTTGCTGGAGACTGAAAGGTTCCCAGGATGTGAGACTTCCAATGTTCGAAACTGGGAAACTTCTGGACCAACTGGGATGTGCTGGTTTCTTTCTCTGCAAGTGAAAATAAGGCACAAGCTCTTCAAGGAGAGTTAATACTCAAAACCGGGAGAACGAAAGTAAGCGGCAAGACCAGTGGTTTGATGATGGGAGGCAACCTTCTGGTGAGTTTTATCTGACATGCACGGTGTTCCTCAAGCATTTTAAATAGAATGTGTTTGAAATTCAGGACATTTCACATGGAAAGTTGAATCTGGAAATAGAAAGATCGGGTCTCAGAGGGCTGCAGTGCCCGCGAAGCCAGTCGTGGCCCAGCTCACCTCGCAGATGAGGTCGCTGGCCTGGCTTTGTAGACGGTCGAGTCTGGTGTCTGGTAAGAAGGAGTGTTATGCCGCCGTGACCAGGAACCAAATTGCGGTAGGGTCCCCAGTAGCCAATTGTAAGTTCTTTCTCTCCAGGCCCTCCCAGCCTTTCCAGGTTGAGTATTCCAGGGTCCCAGGCGAAACAGAGCTCATTCTTGTTAAGCCAGGATCCCAAATAAATCTGAATACTCAGGAGGTTCACAAGCCCTAATTACGGCTCACAGTGAAGGCTGCCGGCTCGTGGAATGGGGAAGCGCCTTCTGATTCCCACGGGAAAACGAGCATGATCCTGTAAGGCTTTTCAGGGAGAAAAGAGTCCCCAAGTTTTACTGTTTGAAATTCGCCACCCCACAGCACCGATGCACAGCTGGCGATGACGTCGGAGCTCAGAGCTTAGCGAGCACGTTTGCCTGTACTATTCCATTCCTGCTCACGTCAAGCATGTGAGCGGGGATGATGTCATGCTCCTTTCATGGATGAAGCCCAGAGAGGTGGACCTGCCCTAACCTGGCACTGTCAACTCCCAGCTGCATTTGTCCTCAGCACCAGGTGGGAAGTCTTTATTAACCAGAATGCCCAATTAACCAGAACATGGGCTATGTCTTGGAGATCATTCCAGACTGATTTTCTTTATAAGAAACTCCCAGGGAGCTGCAGCATCTCCTGGTCCTTGTCCAATTAGCCAGAGGTCTTCCTGGCAGCCCAGCGAGGCCGTGTTTCAGAGCCTGGGTTGTGGGCCATATTGCTCTGCAGGCCAGGCGGGTTGTTGGCCAAGGCCCAAGACTCCCGCATCTCCCTGGTGGACAGAGAGCCTCCGGAGCTCTCCCCCCGAAGTGCAACCACCCAGAAGCCTGACAAAGACAACCAGCCCTGGTCATCCCTATTCTCCAAGACCAAGCTGGGGGAAGCCTTTTAGAGGCTCTCGCTCTGCATCCCGACCTCGCGGTCTTACCCTTTCTGGCTGAACAAGAGACAAACAGCTCCTCTCCACTTGTCTGTGTGCAGCTTAACGAATGCGTATGAAGACCATATAAATAATTCACATCACTCAAGAGGTGGTGAGCCGAACAAGTCCCTTCTGGTTACATTTATTTAAAGATAAGGTGAAACTAAGTGAGTGATGGCCCAGTTACAAAGGCCAGGGTCCAAAGGGGATTGGGACACTCTAAGTTACACCACCAGAGTGATTTGTGTAGAATTATGTCAACTTAGAGATCCTGGCACCTTGGGGGAAAAGGAAATGTCTTATCTCTAAGAAAAGTGATACGCGATGAGTATTTTCCAAGTACAGCCTATGAGCTAATTCTACAGAATTCAATTTGGCTCTGGCAGGAGCAAAATTTCTATTTCAATCTAAAAGGACCTCTGAATTAGGAACCTTGCAAATGTTGTCCTCCCTCGGCGATGTCACTCAGGGAGTCACTGGCCCCGTGCCCAGGTTCCCTGGTGTGGGTCCTCCTGATCCAGGGATCTGTTGTTTCCAGAAGGTTCCAAAGGGGCTAGAGGCCCTTTGGTTGGAATCAACTGATGAGGAAAATATTGCCTCAAAGCTGGAGCGAGGGCAGCATTCAGGATCGAAAGCTGGGTGACGAAAGGCTATGAAGGGACCGTAGACCTGGACACCCAGGTTTGTCGAGGTGACGAGAAGGACTTTCTCCTGTCCTGATTTTTACCTTTCCTGTATGGTAGTCCCACATTTTCATTGCAGTGCCCCCTAAATATTTCCATGGAAGACGTCTGGAATTTTGTAATAAGGAGATTGTATCACCAGCTGACAATAAAATTTACGAAGCAAAGAATGCTTCTGCTAATACTTTCCGAACGTCTTTGTTTTCGAACGACCAAGATGCTGAAAATATTCCAATCCAGTAACCCTGCCTCCAATAGGCAGCAAAACAGTTAGCAGGCTTGACAGATAGATATAGCCACGATGTAATAATCCTCACTGCATTGAACTTTGTATTTAAACACTTATTTTATGTTTAATTAATTTCTCCAAAGTGGAAAACTTCCAGGCTGCCTTTGAAACAGACTGTTGGTTTAAAATATTTTGTTTTAAGAATAAGGAAAAGAAAAGAAGGATGGAAATTGTAGGGGGGGGGTTTAAAAAAAAAGGTTTATGTTTTTCCTGTTGTTTTTTCAAATATGATGTGACATCGTGAAAAAGCCTCCTGAAAGCATAATTCTTTGTGTGATGGAACAGAGATGCACCTATGAGTCTCACTTCATCAAAGAAACAGACGTGTATCTATAATTTATGCTTTGCTTTAAGCTTCTGCTGATCTGATGTGGCTTTTTTAAGACAACACAAGCAGCCCTGGCATCACTTGTCAATCACTGGGGCATGCTCAAATCGGAGACCATTAGTAGAGGAGAAGGCAGAGTTTCTTTAATGACGCTTTTATATGTGCCGTGCTGGCAGTGAAACAGAGAGGGTCTGACTTGATCAATGCATTAGTCTAATCACAGCGTTCCCGCTCTTAATTTCTTTTGTCGGCAATTTCCATACCCGGGCTGTGCTCGGGATCCTGGCAAAGACCCGTTCGGACCCCCGCGTGACATGAGCAGTCACCCCGGCCGGAGGCAGCTCTGCGGGAAGTGATGTTTTCGAGAGACAGAAAGAGAGAGAGAGGCCAGGTGGGCTG